>PVKC010008268.1:0-28345 GCA_004027635.1 Crocidura indochinensis | reverse complement strand
CCAGGCGGGCCCGCCCAGGTGCAGCGAGGTGCGCCGCTCCGCCGCCCCGGATCCCCCGCGGGAAAGCGAAAGTGTCGGGGTGCGCCGGGGCCGGGAGCTGGACTCGATCGCTCCAGGGGCCATGGACGGGCTCGGCCGCCGCCTGCGAACCAGCCTGAGAATCAAACGCGGCCGAGGGGGTCAGTGCCGGGCCGAGGGGAGTCGGGGAGGTGCGGGGAAAGAAGATGGGAGTGAGTGGACTGCAGGTAGAGGAGGATCCAGGTGAGGTCAGCTCGGGACGGCTGAACGGAGGTCAGCGAGTGGCCAGGCCGCCTCCGAGCAAGCCCCAAAAGAGGCGGCTTGTCTGCGGAAATGCCTCGGGGCCCCTGGGGCCACGTGTCCTTTCCACCAGGAACTTGGGGTGTAACCGCAGGGCAGCTGCAAATAAGGCAGAAACCCATCCCTCCCATCTGCAGGGTGGGGGCACTAGTGGGAGATCAGAGGATGTGGGTCCCCTGACATGGAACCTCTCTATGAGCTCATCTCCCCACCCAGGGACACCCCACCTGTGGGTGGGATGGAGGCCGCTTAGTGGCTACTGTCTGTCTGTGTGTGTTTGCCTCACTCCTTTCTTTCTCTTGCATTGGAAGAAGGGAAGAAAAATCCTTCTTCCCATCGCTTGGAGGTGATTGATGTTAGAAGCCCTTTTCTTGTTCTCTTTACACGGTTCCTAATTTGGGAAGGAAGACCCGGTGGGGTTCATGCTTGCTTTCATTCATTTGACGTCTATTGCCACCAGGCCCTTCCTAGGAGACTGGAATGTCATAGTCTTTAGTTTAGTCACTGTCCAGAATGAGCGAGAAAAGCAAATTGGGAAGTCATAGTGGCATTTTAGAGAGTTTCCTCCTTCCCTGACACTGGAAGTCAAGGGAAAGACCAGCGCAAGACCAGCTCACCCCCTCAAGTCCCAGACTTGTGGAAACTTCAGAGCTCTGTCTTTCTCCTGTTTTATTTTACCATGCAGGCAATTGTGCCTCCACTCTTGTGGTCCTTCACAAGTAGGGTTCAACTCCACCTGATTGTACACCCCCAAAAGGGATCAACTCCACCTAGAAAGGTTAGTGGCACCCATTCATTCTCTCCCTGATTTCATTGGCACCCCTCAACCTTCAAAGATCTATGTGAGAGGTCCCATATGTTCCAGACTCCCTGTTCCTCTCCCTACCCACCAAGCAGAGCTGATTATGGTGCCTGGAATGATAACAGCTGGAATTAACTGTCCTGAGCTCTGGCACCTGGGCCTTTATCCCTCTCTCAACCTCCCAACCAACATCTGCATCCCCTACTTTTAGGGATTTCAATTTCCTTCTTTGGCCCTTTTCTCGACTTAGGCATTTGTGTGGTAGGGGTGAATGAGTGAGTGGTGTATTTATGTGTGTTTATTTCTTTATGTGTGTGTTGGTATGTAAATAATCATAGTTTTCAGGGTGGGGAACCACTTGTCAGTAGTTGTGGAGGAAGAGGTTACAAAAATCTCCTCACCTAAATTCTACAGTTGGGAACCTTTGTCAGGTGACTGGGAGGAGCTTCCTGTGGCAGAACAAGTGGAACCAGAGTCTGAACTTCCCTAGAAAGGGTGGCTCCTCCTCAGCTACAAACAGGATTATCATTCCTTTGCTGTGTGCTGGGGATTAAGGGAGGCTAATTATGTAATTATGTGAAGTTTGTGTGTATGGTGGATTCTAGCTCTCTTCTGCTTTTCTCTTCTGTTGGTAACCCCTTTTGAAAAAAGACGTGTATGGAGCGAGCAGATTTTCAAACATATTCTGGGTTCTTAACTCAAAGGTCTGGAAATTTCTCTGATTTTTCTGACTTTTGTGGTTATGAATGCTTTCCTGATAAAGCAGGAGAAAATTGATGGCAAATGCAGCCCCAAGATTCAAAGAGAGGAACAATTTCCTGAGATGAGTGACAAGTTTTCAGTTCTCAGTCATTTGCAAACAGGAGGCATGTTGCACTGGGTGAAGGTTTGCTGTGCTCTGCATCCGGAAGTAAAGTGTGGGCCTACAGGCTTCATTATCGACTTGTCCAGTCATTTCTGCTTATTGTAAATAGCCCCTGAAGGATTCCATGCCTCGGCATCCCAGTCTTAGCAGGATACTACTTCCGCAAACAGATGGTGGGGCTTGCCTGGATCTGTTCAGGCTGCAAGGAAGGTGTATTTCTGTAGAACAAATAAATGCTCTGTCACTACTTGTGCTGCTTCAGCTTTCTATACATCCTTATTGACCATGACAGGCCTCTGTGCCGGAGCATACCTGGAACACTGGTTTTTGCCGGTCCCACCATTGCTGGTATAAAGCTCAGGAACAAGGCAGCTATCGTCCCTCTCCTGTGAAACCATGCTTTCTTCCAGAGAACTGCTATTTCTTGGCAAGTAGGAACACTGATACCAAAACCTTTTGCCTTTATGGTTCCTTAAGAGGCAATTTCCTGGTTCAAGTTTTTTTTTTTAACCACATACATTTGTTATTCAATGGTTTAGGGGGGGAGGGGACAAAGAGATAGTACAGGTGTTTGCTTTGTGCATGACCAGACAAACCCTTTCCATGCCCAGCACCACATAAGATCCTCTGAGCACTGCTAGGAGTGATTTCTGAATGCAAAGACAGAAATAAGCCAGAAGCACTGCCAGGCGTGATCACTGAACAAAACAACAAAGGTTTCAATGAGGATTTAGAATAATTTATATTTTTGTTCTTCCCCAGCCAGTAGGTGCCCCCGCAGGCACCAATAGTGCTGCAGGGGCCCTTATGCTATTAATTTGGGTAGAACCTTTGACTTGGTAGAAAGAAAAATAAGGTGGGGCCAGAGAGATAGCACAGTGGTAAGGCATCTGCCTTAGATGCAGAACAATGGTGGTTCGAATCCCAGCATCCCATGTTGCCTTCCGAGCCTGCCAGAGCAATTTCTGAGCAGAGAGCCAGGAGTAACCCCTGAGCGCTGCTGGGTGTGACCGGAAAAAAAAAAAAAGGCACGAAACAGTAGGGAGTGGGACACTTTCCCCTGCAACCAAGATCCTCAATCTGCTGTAACTAATTCCCTATTATCAGCTTGGGGAAACATCTTGAGTCAGTCCTTTCTATTTGACAAGAAGGATTCTTTGCTAAAATTTGCTGAACAGGGTCCAGAGAGAAGTTTTTCCTAATCAGCATGGCGCAGGAGATGAAAGCCCCAGCAGAGTCCAGAGTGTCAGCTCAGAGATGGACTTTGCTCTTTTGGGCTACTACAAGTGGAGGCTTGTAGATCTGAATTGATTAGCAGGACTTCCTCTTTCATCAGGACAATTTCGTCACTCACAGGCCAATTCCAGTGCTCTTCCATGGGGAGGCAGTAACCTCCCAGCTTGCTTGTTTTTGGTCCCATGCACTTGCTCCGGGGCCTGAGATCCTGGAATGTCCAAGGCAGTTTACAACCTTACAACATGATTTGGCTTTAGCAAAGAAAGTGAAAGGTCAGGTATCTAATTCCAAGGAATATAGGCTGCCTTTCTTTGACCTTAAGGTTCTCAGGCCTTCTGCACTCATGGGAGATTTTGGTTTATTTTGTTGTTTGAATTTGAGCCTTCGGTGCTCAGGCTGTGAACTCCTAGTCACTCCTAGAAGGCTAGGGGGGATCAAATAGGATGCTGTGGTCAGCCACATATAGGCACCTTACCTCTGTACTAGTTCTCTGGCCCCAGCATTTTAAATAAACCCTGTGCTAAGCTTGTGGTCCACATTCAAAGCCCTTAGCCCAGCCCATCAACCCAGTCTTGGAGGAGTTAGTTCATGACCTTTTCTCTCACCACACCCCTGGCCTCTTGGGAGGAGCTGAGATCTGTGCTGCATTGCCAGGATGCTGCCTGTCAGTTCGGCTCCTCTACTGCCTTCCTGGGCCCTGTCACATCCTTTATATTCAACCGTGGGTGCACAGGATGACAACTGCTCTTTCCAGTTGGGAGGATCACAGAGTTTGGCTTTAATGAATTGCGGTTGGAGACTGAAGCAGCAGCCTCTTGCTCTGGATTTTGGTAGCCAGTCAGTACTGGAGAAGGAAGTTCCTCATGGCACGCAGATTTAAGACGATGGATGGATCAGTGGTAGGAGGAGTGCTCAGATTCTTCCGCAAACGGGGACCCCAAGCAGGTTTGGACTAGATTACCCACTTCCTTCTTTTCCCCCCAAATTGCTTTCTTGAAACTTGTCTTCTTCCCTTTCTTTTTATAGCCTGACCTCTACTAGGCTCCTCTAGGGCCAGGTCAGGAGGTTTGCCCGGATGGTTTTCTTATGCTCACTGTGGGGGCTGGTGTGTCCACTGTCATTTGTCCCTGAACCTCATTCTGATTTCTTTCTGATTAATTTTAGACTTCTCTCCTTCTTGGATGTAGTCTCAGTGATTGGGGGTTGTTGCCTATTTTGACTGTGGGACTGACTTACTTGAGATGTAGAGCATATAGTATTACAATTAATGATGGTGTTTTGGCATGTGCAGTGTGTGAGGGTGGAGGTGGGAGGACGAGGTTAATGGAGGATGGGAAAGGAATAAAACTCTTTAATATTTGCATGCTTTCAAAATAAGGTCTACCTCTGAGTTATCTTGGGGTCCGCAGTTCTGATTAATTTATTTTGGGGGGGTTTGGCCCACACCCAGAGGCACTCAGGGGTTACTCCTGGCTTTGCACTCAAAAGTTGCCCCTGGCAGGCTTGGGTGACCATATGAGACGCCTGGGATTGAACCTGAGTCCATCCCAAGTCAGCCGCATGCAAGGCAAATGCTCTACCGCTGCGCTATCACTTTGGCCCCGAGTTCTTATTAATTAAACATAGTTGACATAGTTCCAGGACATATTCTTGGCTTCTAAATCTCTAGTTTCTTTGCTTTTGGTTCTCCTGCAGGTTTTGGAAGTTTCAGGTATTTCAGGGCAGGCACTGGAAATTGCCCAGTTGGCTCTGATCCATGACCTGAGGTGCCAGGGAGGCTCAGCATGGGGCAATGCAGCGTCAAAGGGAACAGAATTCACGCTGAGTCTCAGACTACACTTGGGAAGCCCTGAATCAGCAATATACTGAACAGAACCTGTGTCTTACTTTCAGGGCCTCCCCAGGACAGTGCTGGGGCCACAAACAAGGAACCAGAAAGGACCCCGGAGTACAGTTTGTCCAACCTTTCTGGAGGCCAGCACTTCTTTGAATACCTGCTGGTGGTTTCCCTCAAAAAAAGCCCCTCTGGGACCAAGTATGAGCCCAAGATCACCTACCAGTTTCCCAAGGTAAGGACTTGAGGCGGGAGGAAAGGAAGCAAAGGCTTAGGGTGTTTGGGAAACAGTGGTAGGGTGCCCCCCTCTTTTTTCTCCAACTTGCCCCAAGCTTGCCGCTTCTGTTTCCTCCTAGCCCAGCTCTGTTATCACTCACAGAATCTAGGTCTGGCTTCTGGATGATGAGCTGGCCACATGCCCTGGCCCGGAAATGAGACTAGTACGTCTGCCACTTGGGAATCTCCAGGTTTCTCCAGATTCCATCCACCATCACCTTTGTCTTACCTTCTGCCCGATTCCTGGCGGGAAGTTCCTCCCTGGGGTGGGAGCAACCTTTTGGGAACCCCAACCTGTGGCCTCAGCCCAAACATCAGGTTCCTTCTGCCTGAGGCAGTGGTGCTAGTTGGTTGCAGGGCAAATACAGGGCATCCTTCTCTTTAACCCTTACTTAAACTTCATCCTCAACTGATCTGCTGGTTTTTCTTCTCTGATATGGCATTTCTCTGATGCAGTTGCCTTCTCAGTGCCCTTCTGAACTCAAGGTGGTCTCAATCCCTTTCCTTACACAGGTAGCTTCATGAGTTCCAATCCAGATCCTTGATTTGGCCCAGGAGAGGCTAAAAACTGCCCTTGTCACCAGACTCAGAATGAAACCTGTGCACACAGAGACAGGACCAGGATCACTGAGTTTCTGTGCCCATGGAAAATCTTGTTCCATGGTTGTTAGCTCCTCGAACAAGCCTGCCAAACTCAGATCTTCTGCCCAAATCCCTAGATCTGCCATCCATTTGTTTCTTCCTATTTCTTCTAGAGGGAGAATCTGCTTCGGGGCCAGCAGGAGGAGGAGGAGCGGCTGCTTGGTGCTATCCCTTTATTTTGCTTTCCAGATGGGAATGAGTGGGCACCACTTACTGATTATCCCAGGTAACTTCCCAGCTATGAGATAGGGGTGGAGGTGGTCCAAGGATTGGGACTGGTGTGAGCTGAGTTCTGTGGCCCCTTCCTGTGCTGAATGTACTTGTCCTCTCCCATTCCTCTCCTGTGGACAGGCACCGTGGGTATTCATTTATAAATGTCTTGCTTGTAGACCCTCAAGCCCAGGCTCTCATTGAACGAGTTGCACCTCACTCTGGTTTAGGGAAGAGGTGATTTTTTTCTACCCCAGAAGGGAGAGTTACTGTGTTTTGTTTTGTTTTGTTTTGTTTTGTTTTGTTTTGTTTTGTTTTCTGACTCTGGCAGAATCTAGACTCAAAAAAATTTCATTGGCTTCAGGGAAGGGACCCTGGCCAAGGGCCATATAGCACAAGCTTGGAATTGATCAGTTGAATGATTTGGCTCTGAGTTGGTTGATCCTCTCAGATTGTCAGTGCCTCCATCTTTGAAATGTGAAAATCACTCAAGGGGTTGTTAAGCAAATGAACAAAGGCACTCAGGCTTGACACCAGCCAGCACTTAATATGCAACCTGGGGTTATTATTACCCTTGGCTCCCCCACCCCCACTCACCTGTCCAAACCCCTCAGATGCAATCCTCCTTCCTGTTTGAGGATCTAGCCAGCAAGTGCAACTGGATGTTGTCTGTTCTTCCTCAGGGAGACCTTCTCCTTCGTTCTGACCAATGTGGACGGCAGCAGGAAGATTGGCTACTGCAGGCGCCTCTTGGTCTGTGCAGCTCAGAATTGCCCCTCCTCCCTACAGTAGGCTGATTCCACAGCTGGGTGTTCAAGGTTGAGCTACAAAATCCCAGGCCCTCAGGCAGCAGTGGTTGTAGCAAGGGCACAGTCTAGCACCTGCTGCCATGTTAATGCCTCCTGCAACCCTGCAGCCTGGAGACAGGCTCCCAGCCTCTCCTCCTGAGGGACCTTTGCTGGCTAGTCATTAACCAATAGATCTCCCTGATTTTCATCATGAGCCCCCTTCTGTGGGAGACTACATTAGAACCCTCAAGTTAAGTGTCATGGCCTTGACTCCTGGGTCTGCAGAGCCCACACACTAATAATTGAACCCTGAAGTTCAGGTTTGGAGACCTTGGTGGATTCTCTAAGTTGCTGTCACAGTGCTCACCTCTCCAATCACTTTCAATCCTGAGTCCCTCTACTGAGGAAGCCCACTGTGCTATAATCATGCTGTCGCAAGGCAACCATTCCTCAGCCCCAGACACCATGCTCAGGCCCACTCAGTCCCAATCAGGTGACCCTGACCCCTAGAGATATTGTGATACTAAAAGCATCTCTTTGTCCCACAGCCCGCAGGTACTGGCCCTCGGCTCCCGAAGGTCTACTGTATCATAAGCTGCCTTGGTTGCTTTGGCTTATTCTCCAAGGTAAAAGAGACTCTGCACCTCTAACAGGTTGTCCTATGTGTGCTCCCCAGACCCTCCTGGAACTGTACCCTCAAAACCTCCTCCTCTGAAGAGTCAGTCAGGAGGATACTCTTGGAAAAAATGGAGCAGCTTATGGCTGAGGGTCAACTTGATTTTAAAAGAAAGTAGGAATGAAATCTAAAGTACAATGTGCTCCCTTCCCAACAGAGGCCCCCTCTCCTATTGTGTTCAGATTAGAGAGCAATGAGGGTGATGGCAGAACCCCAGATTGGGAATTAGGAGTTTCAGGAGACATCTGCTCCCAAGTTTTAGTTTTCTGTTCTGCCCTATACATAATGGGATCCTTCATCTTTCTCCCAGGTTGGTAAGATACAGAATAATGATAAGGTAATATGGGAGAATTTAAAGAGCTTCTCATACAGGAAAGCTCACATAGAAGGCTGCCCGACTATGTTAAGGGACCTTCTGCAAACTCCTGTTTCTGTAGTTCGTGTGAATGCCAGAGGTTGTGGGCTAAGGAATCCCTCATGAGATGGCAACTGTCAATGCACCAAAGGATCCAAAAGACCATTGAATATCATACATTTAAATGATGTGGATCCACTTATCCCTGGACTTTCCTTTCTAATTGTTTTATGGACTACAATTGACTGTGCTCAAGATTTAGTCCTGGTGGAAATCAAGGAGTGCAGGCCCGAGAGATAGCATGGAGGTAGGGTGCTTGCCTTGTATGCAGAAGGACAGGTGGTTCGAATCCCAGCATCCCATATGGTCCCAACCTCCCCCTTCCCTGCCAGGGGCAATTTCTAAGTGCAGAGCCAGGAGTAACCCCTGAGAGCTGCTGGGTGTGACCCCAAAACAAAAAACAAGCAAGCAAACAAACAAAAAGAACAAAAGAGTGCAGGGGATATGCACTGCATGCTAGCACCGTAATTTGCTATCTCCCTGGCCCCATCCCTGAATTTTTTTTTTTTTTTTGAGGGATTGACAACATCTGAGGGCTTAATGTTAGCTCTGTGTTTAGGAATCAATCTTTATACATTACTGAATACATTAATGGGTGCCAGGGTTCAAATCCAAGTCAGCCACATGCAAGGCCTTGTCTGCTGTACTATCAGGTCCTTCATCTTTGGATTTTCTTATAAAAAGATGATGTAAACTTTCAAGGTGGTTAAATACAGTAATATAAATATATTTAACCTTCCTTGTGACTTTTTTTTATTTCATTTTCTTTTCCTCAGCATACTTTAAGAATACAGTATGTAACATACATACCACACAAATTAATTATGTGTTGACTGACTTATTGGCAAGATTTCTTTCTTGCCAATTGGCTGGTAATAGTTAACACTTTGGGAATTCAGTGCTTATACAGGATTTCTAGTTGTGCAAGGAGTTGGCAGTCTGAGAATTTGCTGCATTCTAGAATGACTCCTAGGAGGGGAACTTTTTGCTGATGTTGGAGGAGGGGAGGAACAGTGTTGGTAGAGGATGAAACGAGGTGAGATAGGAGTAGGGTGCTTTCATTTTGACTGCTACTGACTTTGGTTTGATCCTTGGCACTACTGAAAGTCCACCAAACACAGCCTGGAGTAGTTGCTGAGTACCTGTATGACTCAGAAAAAAAAATCAGACTATTTAGCAGAAGGCCTAAATGGTTTAGCAGAAGAACCAGTTGGTGGTGGGGCCTAGGACACACAGAAGATGACCTGGTATCCAAGGGAGGCCAGTGATGGTAGCATTCCCAGTTGCCTCCCTTTGAGCAGTGTCCCCCACTCCCCCCCCCAAAAAAAAAACACCATATCCTTTTTCTGCGCAGATCCTGGATGAAGTGGAGAAGCGGCATCAGATCTCCATGGCAGTCATCTACCCCTTCATGCAGGGCCTCAGAGAGGCTGCCTTCCCCGCTCCTGGAAAGTCTGTCACTCTCAAGAGTTTCATCCCTGACTCAGGCACCGAGGTGAGTTAGCAAAATGAAAGAGAGTTGCTTTGGTTGAGAGCCGGGGCTAACTGACTGCTTCCTCATACTCCTCTATCACTGCTAGGTCTTAGACTCCTGCCAGGCCAGGTAGAAGTTGGCAACAATTAGGGGTACCTGTGAAAATGAGCCTGACTTGTCTGATCCTCCCTACCTCATGTTCCTAAGGATCTAATTACTTTTAAGGACGCCAGGTTTTCATCTGCAATAAATTAACCAAGGAAGCTGAAATTCTCAGTTCTAGAAGGGACTCTGACCCCAGAACTTTATCGACCCCTGCCTTTCCTGTATCTCTCCCTCTATCTGTCTCTTATTGTCCAACTCCATCCCACACCTCAGCCCCACCCCTGACCACACAGGCTTGCCATTGTTTTCAGGCACTCAGTTTGACCTCTGCTATACTGGGTAATCTGTGTGTCTCAGCTTTGGTTTCTCCAAGTAAACTAAAAGTAAGGGACTAGGTTTTTACACTTACTCAAAAACTAAGCATGGGGTGCTTTATAGGGAGGAACTCCATATTCTGTGGCCTTTTGGTATGGTGATACCTTCTTTTTCGTATCTCCACAGTTCATCTTGCTAACAAGGCCTCTGGACTCCCACTTGGAGCATGTGGATTTTCGTACTCTAGTGGGATGTCTCCGTTTTGAGCAGATTCTCCAGATCTTTGCCTCTGCAGTGCTGGAGAGAAGGATCATCTTTCTGGCAGATGATCTCAGGTGGGTGTAATGCTTAGGGCTCCCTGGTACTATTGGGCCTCCCTTGTGCCCAGGGAATAGGTGTGAAGGTTTTCACTTGAAATCACACTGCAGAACCTGGATGCTTTGCCTCCACACAAGTGCTAGAGACATAACTGTTGCAATCTCCTTTTTCCTGACTTTACACATGTTTGCCACTTCCTTTAGTCAGGATTAAAGATTCTGAACGAATTCTGAGAAGTACCTACATGACTTTTTGCCAGTAACAGCCACGTGATGACTAGCTAAGGTGGCCTTGTAAGACTCAGGGAAGTGAGGACAGAAGATAAAGAGCACATGGGTAATACATGTATATGACTTCACTCATCACATAAGCACTTGGCATATGTCAGTTGTTTGCTAGATGCCAAGCATTGGGAAGGTGCAGACACACAAGACAAGGTCATTGACCTTAAGTCATTGACTTATAAAATTCTCAACTGGTTGAAAGTATTGTGTTGAAATCAGTCAAATGAGGTTCAAAACCCATGTGGTTCCCTTTAGGTTCTTAACTTCCTTAAGTCATGATTTTTCTTATCTCTAAAATGGAGATAACAATAGCAGTTACCTAATAAGGGTATGTTGAAGAAGTATACATGAATCAATATACAGTAGGGTTAATTAATACCTTAATAATAAATCCACTCATGGATCTATCCTTGTGTATCCTTGATACACAGCGTACATCTGAGTAGTTTCAAGTTTAAGAATGATAAGAAGACATGAGAGAATGGGGAAGGTAAAAACACACACACACAAACACACAAAATCAAAAATAATAAGAAATTGATTTAACCTAAATAGAGAGAAAGCTTGAGCCTGACTTTAATTCTATATTTTAAGGAAGAAGAAAGAAAGGATGTTAATGGTGAAAAAAATTGGACCAGATCAGGAGAACGTAATATATTTTAGAGCAATGGAAACTTGGGCAGGGAGTAGGGTCTAGTTGTTACAAATTCCACAAAAATTTGATAAGCAAAGGAAACAAACTGAATGCCAGCTCTTCCTTGAAAGGAACTGCATCATCTTTTGCTTTGGAAATATCTCTTTGCTGTCAGTTAGACAGGGAGATTTTTTGGTATGGAATCGGGGTTGTGACATTATCCCTTGAGATGTGTGTTTAGGAAGTAAAAGTGACTCAGGTGTCAGTTGACCTGGAGCTGTGGCACTGCTGGTAGGACGCTCATTCTAGGTTAACTTTCTCCAGAGAGAGAGACCTCTTCGTTCCCCCTGAGATTTTCTGCTCCCCGAAGCTCTGGCTGAGAGGGGACTTTATTCTGGGCTCCATGTTCAGAGACTTTCTCTCCCCAGCACATAAAGTGCCCCCTTGATGCCAAGAATTGAACATGATTTCCACATCTGTGTTTTTACTGGCCTTGACTGGCCAGATAACTTAAGAGCCACTAAAGTAAATGAAGTCTAGAGAAGCTAAGGAGTTTTGTGTACCAAAGGGTAGAGGGAGGTGCTGAGTCCTCACTTACGGGGTAATATCACAGAGATGTTTCCTTAGAAAGGTCAGAACATGCTCGTTTGTGGGACATTCCCAGTAGGAATCGTCTGGCAGAGGTTCCTGGAAGCTAGGAATTTCCCAAGTTAGCAAAAGCATTGACCTGGTAACTTTATTTATTTGGTATTTTGATTCGCATCCAGTGGTGACCAGGGCTTCATCCTGCCTGTAGGCTCAGGGATCATTCTTGGAAGGCTCAGAGGCCATACATAGTACCAGGGATTAAATATTTAAGGCAAGTGCCTTAACATTTGTGCTGTCTCTTACCACATACCCAAGCTGTAAACTAGCATGACCAGAGGGAATCATGGGAGGAAAGACAGGATGAGATTGGACCAACACAAACAGACTTTTGCTTCAATTTTTACCCCAGTGTTCACACATTTATTTCTATAACTATACTGTGAGTTCCTTACTGGTGGGGTCTTATATTTTAATAGGGGTCACCCCTACTGTTTTTTTGGAGTGTTTGGGAGCAACTCTCTGCAGAACTTGAATTGGTATGGGAGGAATCAGAGCTCAGAGCCAATCCCACAGTGCTTGGGAAGGAGCCTGTGGTGCCAGAGCCTGAACTCTGGACCTCAGTCATGCCAGTCATGTCTCTTGACATTGCTCCCTGGCCAGCCAGAGCAGTCTTTTTTTTTTTTTATTTGTTTGTTTTGTTTTGTTTTTGGATTACACCCGGCTGTGCTCAGGGATTACTCCTGGCTCTACACTCAGAAACTGCTCCTGGCAGGCTTGGGGAACCATATGGGATGCCGGGATTCGAACCACCATCCTTCTGCATGCAAAGCAAGTGCCTTACCTCCATCCTATCTCTCCCAGCCGGAGCAGTCTTAACATAGCTTAACTATATGCATATCTTCTGCTCAGTTGTGAGGCTCTGAAAGAGGTTGTCAGTGATCTGTTTGAATAAAGGCATTTATTTTTTGTTCTTTCCTCTCTTGAGTCTCCTCTAGTTTGGGGAGTCATGAGTGGAGAAGACAAAGTAAAGGATTGCAGAGAATAACTTGGCTTCTAGGTTCCATTCCCCCACACTCTATCATCATGAGACTGGCCTTTGCATCTTCCAGACTTGCTTTTGAACATGCTTGGGCAGCACTCCTAAAAGCTGCTGTTATGGGTGGTCTAGAAGTAGAGGCCTGGAGTAGCACTGACACCTGTTTTCTGTCCCAGCACCCTGTCTCAGTGCATCCATGCTGCTGCTGCTCTGCTTTACCCCTTCAACTGGGCACACACCTATATCCCTGTGGTCCCTGAGAGCCTTCTGGACACTGTCTGCTGCCCCACACCCTTCATGGTTGGAGTACAAACGCGCTTTCTGCAGGAGGTCCTGGACAGTCCTATGGAAGAGGTAGGATATGCCAAGAAGAAGACCTGGTTTGATGCCAAATACACTGGAAATCCCATCCTTGCAATGCCACTAGCTATGCTGTGATTTGAAGTTTAAAGCATGTTGCTCACCCTCTTTTGACCTGAACATCCTCATCTATAAAAGAGGGACAGTGTTAGAGGTTCCTAGGGATGACTTTTGTTTTTAGGGAGTGGGGTATGTGGTATGTGGGGTGCATGGAGAGTGGGAAATAATCTTCATACGGGCATATATGCTGTCTGCCCCTGGCTTCTGTGTATCTGCCTTTGGCTCAAAGGGACAACATATAGTTTGTTCAGAGGTCATCCAGCTGTTCCCGGCAGCTAGTCCTGATGAATATACCCCAGGGTGTCCCCTTATTCATCAATGGCTTTGCACAAACGCTCTATGCCACCCCCCTGTGCCCTCAAACAAATGCTTTAGGAATGCTTGGGTGAGCTAACAGCTCTCCTTGCAAATTATGACTTCAATTGCAGCTTTTTGTAGCAAGACTCATCTTTCATTAGTGCCAAGTTTATTTGGCTAATGAGGATACAGGTCCATAACCCCTTTGATTTTGTTGTTATTTCTTGGCAACTTCCCAGATATGCCAGAGGGTTTCTTGGGCTTTAAGAACTTAAATCTATTGTGTTGAAAGGAAATTTAAAACTTTGCCTTAAGCTGTCAATATATACCTTCAAAGGATGGCATGCCTATCATCCCAAGCCAGGAGAACTATGTGGGTGCATGTACACCCAGAAACCACAGGCTACAGTGTGGACAAAGGGCCCACCTAGGAGAGAGGCTGGGTCAAAGGAAAGCTAGTACAGAGATAGGGAAGCAGTTAGGGGGTGGGGTGGGGAGAATTTCTCCCATTTTGCAAGGAAAGGATTTCAGATTGCATTTAGTTGACAGCCCCAGGCAAGATTGAAGCCAGCACTGAGAGCTCTAAAGCCCTTACTCTGAGCACTGCTGGGAAGCCAAGCAGCAGGCTGTTTCCCCTTCCTTGCCTCCCTGGCTTCCCTGTTCTGCTCAGAACTGCTGAGTGCACTTGCCCTTTGAACAAGCCTTTGCCATGTGACTAATTGGAAGACAGCATAAGCCCCATGTTTAGCAACTGATTCTAAAATGTCCCAATCCCCAAAGTTAGGAAATTTCCTGACACAACAACTCTAGCTCCCCAGATGCTGTGACCCCTCCCAGTTGGGCAGGAAGACACCAGAAGGCCACAAGGACTGAGACTTCAGTTTCTGCTCCCTAAGAGGAAGGCAGAGTCCAGGGGCCAGGGGTAGTAGTGGGAGGAGTCCCTGACTTTCCACAGCACATCTCAGGAAGGAGTCAGTTGACAGACAGTAAGAAGTCCAAATATTGGAAAGAATTCTGGTAGCAACTTCATTTTTCACATACTTATCTCTAACTCAAGCCTCTATTTCTAAGCAATTCAGCAGTTCAGGTTTGGACTTTTTTTTTAATTTTTGGTTTTTGGGCCACACCCAGTGACACTCAGGGGCTATGTGCTCAGAAATCGCTCCTGGCTTGGGAGACCATATGGGATGCCAGGGGATCAAACTGTGGTCCGCCGTGTGCAAGTCAAATGCCCTACTGCTGTGCCACTGCTCCGGACCCAGGCCTGGACTAGCTTAACTTATCTCCCTAATGGTGGCTAATGTTGGCACCTGCTGTCTCTTCCTTTGTTTTTGCTTGTTCTGGGGTCACACCTGGCACTGTCAGGGCTTACTCCTTGCTCTATGCTCATCAATCACTCTTGGCAGTGCTTGGAGGCCCTAAGGAATACTGAAGATTGACTTGGGTCGGCCACATGTGAAGCAAACACTCTATTTTCTGTACTGTTGTTCCAGCCCCACCTCCTGCACCTTGACATATTTTCCAGTCTTTTTATTTACTTTCGTTTGGAAGAAGGGAACAACGGAGATTATTTCTTTCATTGTCTCCACCCAGGAACATCAACTGAAGAGGGGTCCAAATGATCAGGATTTAGATAATCAGCTGCAGTTTTGGGTGTGTGTGAGGAATAGCTTTAAAATTTGTGCCTGAATTAGAGCTGGTGACTTGTTAGATGTCCCCGAGCCAATCTTTAGATATAATGTTTTAGTTTAAATATTGAAAAAAATTCAATTATTTAAAACAACTTTGGAAATTAAAGAAATGTAATTGTAAATTGGAAGTTCACCAGCTTGAGGCCAGGGCAGGCTGAGAGAGGCCTTCTGGCAGATTGGTAAGAGAGAACTTGGTGTCTCCCAAGTTCCACCCTTGATTGTTTCATTTGTCACCCACAGGCACAGAGCTTCCTCAAGGACTTTCTCTCCCTGACTTCTGATACTGGGGTCTTCTTGCTATGTCCTTTGACCAGGAATCAAATTAAGTTTGACCACTTGCAAAGTAAAAGGGACTAGAGATATAGCACTGGTTATATTCTGGTTAATTTACAATGTGAAAGAAACATTTTACCAAGTATAGTATATAAGAAAATTGGTTATGAACATTCTAAAGTTTTATGAAATTTGGAATTATTGGAGCCAGAGTGATACCACAGCAGTAGGGCATTTGCCTTGTGTGCAGCCAACTAAGGACAGACCCTGGTTCGATCCCAGGCATTCCATGCCAGGAGTGATTTCTGAGTGCAGAGCCAGGAGTAACTGGAATGCCACTGGGTGTGGCCCAAACACACAAACAAAAACAAAAACACTTGCAAAGTAAAGCTCTTGCAAACATTGAAAGATTGATGAAAATAAAACAAAAAACAAAAAAACAAAAACCTAAACAACAAAACTCCATAACTGAGTAGAGGGGGGCAGGACTGAGGGATCATTGTAGAGTGAGGTAGCAATCCCATTTAAGCTTGGAAACTTGTTCCACTTTGTTAGTGACAGTACCTCAGGTTAAGCTATAGCCTTTTGGGATATGTTTCCTTTCATACAAAACTAGGGATGGTACTTTTCTCTACAGATTAAAATGAGATATATCTCACAAAGTACTTATTCAACATGTCATATACTAAATGTCCCACAGGTGGGAAATCTCTGTGAACAGATTCATGAAGGGCGTGACTGGCTGGGAACACCCCATAAATATTTACATCCCCACTTCCTACACCTTTAAACTTTTTCCCCAGGAAGGAAACTGAGGTTTCCAAAGTGGGGGTGTCAAGAAGGGGTATAAGAGAATTAGAATTGAAGATGCTGATTGGGCATCTAAGTACAGACATAGCATAAAGATGCTAAGTTTTCTTTAACTCTTCCAAGAAAAGGGCAAGATAAAACTGTTGTTGTGTTTCTTTCAGGTCCTGTTGGTGAATCTATGTAATGGTACCTTCATAAAGTCAGTAAGTGTCTTGCGTTCAGTTCTCATACTAGTCCATCACCAACTCAAACTACACTTACCTTCTCCACTTATTTCAATGAACTTCAACTTTTTTTGTTGAGTGAGAAGTCTTACAAGACCTCTCTTCTTTCAAGGTGCCCATAGCAAAGACACAAGTGACAGTAAAGCCATCCGTCACTGCTTTTAGACCAAATATATAAGCCAAGTTGCACAGAGATAGGGATTTGCTAATAGAGTCAAATGAAGACCAAGAAACAACTTATTTTGGGTCTAATGTGGCTGATTATGTGTGGGTAGGGCAGTAAATACT
This sequence comes from Crocidura indochinensis, assembly GCA_004027635.1. Classification (NCBI taxonomy): domain Eukaryota; kingdom Metazoa; phylum Chordata; class Mammalia; order Eulipotyphla; family Soricidae; genus Crocidura; species Crocidura indochinensis. The sequence goes on along the minus strand of PVKC010008268.1, from coordinate 11,526 downwards.
TCCTTATACTTCCAGTCACCATTTCACTCTACATGCCTCCTCACCACTTGCCCTAAGTTGAAACTCCTTTTCTAGGTTGGTGATGAAAAAGATATCCTACCCTCCAAGCTTCAGGATGACATCTTAAACTCTCTTGGGCAGGACATCAAACATTCACAGAGTAAGACCCTTTTTATTTTTACCCCTAAGGGACTGGATGGAAGGCATGATTCCCAATATTCCTTTCTAGACCTAGGCTGAATTCAATGAGTGATCTGGGGCAGTCTCAGAGATAAAACTGTAATTTTAGATTCCAGGGCAAGTCCCAGTATGAGTTTCTTTTCTTCCTAAGGATGTTGGGAACCCCAGTATTAACCCCTTTCTAGCAGCTTTCAAGCTAGTTAAAAAATCACTTGGTATGAGTAAGTTGTATCGTTCCTTATGAAATCTGTTTCCTGCAGCTTTAGAACAAATCAACGAGTACGTGTCAGGCCCTTTTGTTCAGTTCTTTGTCAAGACAGTGGGTCACTATGCTTCCTATATCAAGCGGGAGGCAAATGGACAAGGCCGCTTCCAGGAAAGGTCTTTCTACAAGGCTCTGCACCACAAGCCCATCAGAAGATTTGTAAAGAAGTTTGTGAAGACCCAGCTCTTTTCCCTTTTCATTCAGGAAGCAGAGAAGAGCAAGAATCCTCCCGCAGGTAATTGACAACCTCCCAGTGATGGAGGGGGGGCAGTTAGGGCTAGAAGAAAGAGCCTTTCAAAAGGGGACAACAGAAGGGGACAACAGACAATAGAGTTGTAATTCTATCAGTGCAGTTGGAAAGAAATAACCTGAGGCTTAAGATACTATCTCCAGGGCTGACCTTGTGTAGAACTTGCTCTATACATTGGAGGTCACTTGAAAGTTGCCTTTCCATGTTTTGGCCTAGAGCTAATTAATTCCTGAGATATACTCTTTGCTTGTGGGCCCTTTGTTTGAAGTCAATCAGATGTCCTTATCTCCTGTGGCCCGTGATGTCCAAAGAATCTGGGCAGGTGCGTGTGAGACTGTAGGGAACAGAGAAGATATTGTTTATTGGGCCAGTGTAGAAGTCACTAACTCTCTGTATTTGAACCTATAGGATATTTCCAACAGAAAATACTTGAGTATGAGGAACAGAAGAAACAGAAGAAATCGAAGGAAAAGACTGAAATAAGGGTGGTGTGAGCAGAACTGACATCATCTACAGGCTAGATCTGGACTCTGGTCCGAAGGGTTGGATCAGCAAAGCTCTTGGCCCACACAATCCACAGAGCTCTGACTCTACAACTGGGTTTGTTGTTGAGCTGTATCTTGTGTGGAATCCCTGGAATCAGCTCTTAGACCTTTGGGAGGCTCTGATTTCCTTTTTCACAGAGCTGGGCTCTGTGAGCTGCATTTCTTCAGAGGTGATCCAGGGCAGAAACAGAAGCACAGGTAGCGTAGGGACTTACTTAGAAGCTGCTGCAGCTGCCCTCTCCTGGGAGTCACTTTTATAAAGTTCTCCACAGAGAAAGCAGATGGCCCCAAGCCTCAGTCTTTCCATATTAAATAAAGAGATCTGTGGGAATGTGAGGCGAGAATAAAGATAAAAATAAAAGTCTTCTTGTTGTTAATGTGCACATATTCAGTTCCCAATAAGGCGGAAGAGAGGCAGGAAAAGGAAACAGTAAATGTGAGTATAAATGGCATTAAAGGAGGATGGCTTGGTCATAGTGACCCAGAACCTGGGGCTGTAAGTGGCATGGTACTTAAGAGGGCACAACAGCTCTATTTTTTTGTTTTGTTTTGTTTTTGGGTCACACCTGGCAGTACTCAGGGGCTACTCCTGGCTCTAAACTCAGAAATCGGCCCTGGCAGGCTCAGGGGACCATATGGGATGCCGGGATTCGAATCACCGTCCTTCTGCATGCAAGGCAAACGCCTTACCTCCATGCTTTGTCTCCAGCCAAACAGTTCTATTTCTAATGGGAGGAAGAGATGCTGATGAAAGAGCCACACACAGCCTTGCGGACTAGGCAACTGTTCTTGTTTCTACGCAGATGTACAATCGAGTCAAGGTCAGCAGCTACTGCCTATTCAAAATTCTTCCGGTCTAGTACTGATGGAAGGAATTTCAGTTAGCTGAAACCAGTGGCAAACACTATATCTCTTCCAGAAATATGTCATACTATCATTTGCAGTTTAGAACATTTTGTTTTAGACATCCTAGGTTCTATTTTGTTATTTTGTGTACAGACCAATTCTAGATTGGAGTGATTCCTGCAATGACATTTTCTTTAAGAAGAATTTCAGGGGCCAGCACAATAGAGCAGTAGGTAGGGCGCTAGCCTCATACATGGCCAATCCATGTACGATCCCTAGTATCCTCCTTAATCCCGTGAGGAGAGAGGAGAGAAAAGAGACAGATAGAAAGAGAATGAGAATTAGATTTTTTTTTTTTTTTTTTGGTTTTTGGGCCACACCTGGTGACGCTCAGGGGGTTACTCCTGGCTATGCGCTCAGAAGTCACTCCTGGCTTGGGGGACCATATGGGACACCGGGGGATCGAACCATGATCTGTCCTAGGCTAGCGCAGGCAAGGCAGGCACCTTACCTCTAGCGCCACCGCCCGGCCCCAAGAATTAGATTCTTAAGTGTTCAAAGGAACTTAGAGATCACCTTGTCCAACTGTCCTCTATACCCCTGCTGACACAAGTGGCACTTCAAAAGGATTTAGAACAAGAACTTGAGTTCTAGAAAATGTGAAAAATACTTTTTGAGGCCCTTTTATATCTACCAAGTCATATAAGAGGTAAGATCCAAGAATCTGCATTATTAAAAGCTGCTCCAGGTGCTTTTAATATCTAAGACAATAGGATAGATATTATATATTAGATAGGATATAGGATAGATATAAGATAGATATAAGACAATAGGAAGCCCCAGTTTACAATGCATACACCCTGCTGTGGTGTTGTGAATACCTAGGACTGAAGGATGCACCTACACACTGTACCTTTAAGATCCCATTTATGATAAGATTCCATTATTTTTAGCTTACTGCTTATGTCCACTTAAAAGAAAGAACGGAAGGAGAGAACACTGAGTAGGATTAAGAAATCCTGAGTCCTAGTCCTTGTCCCCTTTAAAAATAAATAGAGTCAGGTGACACATGCTGATTAGCCATTTTGGACAGCAAAGTGTAGTATAGTAATTACATACATCTCTTGTGTCTATTGTAGTCATCAGATAATAGATGTAACTAGGTCAAAGAAGCAGAGCTATCTTCTTTTTGTTTGTTCCCAGCATTCAAATCATGATCTGCCATAGATAGCATTTTGCAGTGTGTGCTTCTCTATCCTAGAGACTGGAGAAGTTGCTAGCAAACAAAGGTGATGAGAGATTTCCCTTTCTTGGTATATGACCTGGCAAAGAAATGAAAGATTAATTTGTCACTCCTAGCTAACTCAGATGAGTTAGAACCATCAAAGGCACAAAAAAGCAGGTATGGTCACCAAGCAAGGCAATATAGTTATTATCCATGACTATGAAAATGGCTTAAGAGGAAATCAGGAAAAAGATACTCATTTTTACCGAAGTTAAAATCTTTTTTTCCCTATCTACATCCAAACAACTAAATTATCTATGTATAATAGAAAGACAGCTGGTTTATAATTACTTAGGATACTTTTAACTTGTATAGACATTTAGTAGCTAAAAAGAGACAAAAGCAAATGTGTAGTAAATACTTAGAAAGGCCTAGGATACTGATGTAAATGTGAGAAAGACTCCCATAACACCGATCATTTTCTTTTTCTGTTGTTTTGGGCCACACCCATTTGATGCTCAGGGGTTACTCCTGGCTGAGTGCTCAGAAATTGCCCCTGGCTTGGGGAGATCATATGGGATACTGGGGGATTGAACTGTGGTCCTTCCTTGGCTAGCGCAAGGCAGACACCTTACCTCTAGTGCCACCTCGCCAAGACCGATCATTTTCATAGATGACAATCACAACAACAAATTAATCTACTGAAAAGAAATAAATGTAGTTCGATTTTTTTTTCTTTTTTGGGTCACACCCTGTGATGCTCAGGGGTTATTCCTGGCTATGTGCTCAGAAATCGCCCCTGGCTTGGGGGACCATATGGGATGCCGGGGGATTGAACCACGGTCCGTCCTAGGTTAGCATGTGCAAGGCAGATGTCTCAAGGCTATGCCACTGCTTTGGCCCCTGTAGTTCTACTTTTTTTTTTAAAACTAAATAGTTTATAAAAATAGGTCACAAGACACAACTGCAGCTGGCGAATCTCCTTATTTATTAAAAACAAATAAATTTTGTTTACATTTTAAAAAACATTAAAACTTAGTTTATTTTTCCAATGAATAAAACAGAAAAAAGCTGGCTTTCAGATCATATATTTATTTAAAAAAATAAAATGGATCGACAAAATTACCACATTATTTTGCATGCTAACAGGATTTCCCAAGCCCATAAGATATACCTTTTTTCCGACCAATACAAAAATTACTTCTTCAACAGTTTAAAGATAGGAAACCTTTCGATTCGAATTCAAGATCTTTTCCACTAGTTCATCTCACAAGCCAGTGGGAATGTAGCTGTGCTCCAGCTAAGCTCCTTAGTAAAGAAAGTTTTGAGAAGACATGTAATAAAGATGTCACTAAAATATGATAATTTGTTAAAATTATAAAACAACCATCTTTTGGCCTGCAGACATTCTATATCAGAAATCACCCTCTATCTGCTCCCCATGACAATTTTCTTCTGAATCCAGGATAATTACAAACACATGGAATATTTTCCTGCATGCTTTTTTGGACCAAACCCTGTACAACGACATGTACAATTTACAGGTTGGGAGTTGAAATTCCCATTCTCACACAGGATAGTTAAGGAGTGTTACCAATAATAATAAAGAAGAAAAGTTATACAACGTTGATTATTATAAATTATATTTGTTCTTATCCACCCCATTCCTAATATGTTCAGATTCTTTCCTGCAGAAAACACGAGTTTCCTATTGATATGACAACAATACATCATTAGTGATGATTAGAATGACCTGTTGAGACCTTGATTCTGAAGACGTGTATATGGAGATGAGAAGCAATCTGATTGCAAACACTGACACAATAGCGGATCAAGTCAAAGAAAGAAAAGACCTGGAAAGAAAAGACACGATTAGATTCTTAAGGACTTGTGTAGGCATTCGCACAAGTCTAAGCTTCCAGAAAGTAGAGTGGTAGCGTTTGACTTCTTGCTTCAGATTCATCTTGCAAGCCATACATTTAATAATTTTGTTTCCACACAAATCTTTGCATCAATGATAAACTCTCAAAGAGACAGTAAATATTTTAGAAATTGTTAAAGATCCTGTCGGTCACATCAGCTTCACATTCCACTAATGTATTAAAGTGGCCATAACACTATAGCAATAAATATCCATGGCTGTGTTCCAATAAAACAATTTGTCAAAATAGGCCACTGTCTAACAGGGAATAGTTTCTCAATTAAGCTTGCAGTCAGAAATCTGTAATTTATTAATTCTATGTAGGCAGAATTAATATTAACAAAAATCTCGGCTCAGATATGAAGTCACAGAATTTCAAATAAAGTTTCATAAATGTGGTCTTTCTGACAATCCGAATCATTGTAATTATTTGGTTGTGGGATATGCCTGGCAGTAATCAGGGGTTACTTCTGGTTCTGTGCTGGTGGATAGGGGTAGGGGATTGTTATTCCTGGTGGTACTCAGAAATATGTACAATTCTGGAAATCAGACCGCAGTTAGCTATATACAAGTCAAGCATCTTTACCGTTGGCTAAATCATTATATCTATTTCTCAGGGCTGGTATACTGAAGCAAGAAAACAAGTAACTTCTAACTCATAAAATAGGACAAAGGACAGTACTTACCAGGGCAATCCAAAGTACAATATATTCATCAATAAAGCTGTTAAAATACTGGTCCAGAAACAAAAGTGCTGGGCCTATAAATGCTGTGTCATGCAAATGCATTTCACTTTTAGTCATGTGTGCGACCTATGAATAAAACAAAATGAGGTAAATGACATAAGAGCAATTACAAGCTATATAATAAATCAGTTGTTTCAAAAGCTTCATAAATTATACATAAACATGCATTAAATTTCCCAAACTGAAAAACTGAGCTGTTTACCAAATAAAAATATGCACACACCTCAACTGAACCCCAGAACTCATTTTTTTTTCATAATGGGTCTTACTTTGAGAAAAGAGATTAAGACTAATGGGTGCAAATTAGCTAACTAAAGTTTAGTGCAAACTAAACTTTGGATAGAAAAAAACAGATTTATGAAAGTTTAGGGAGTCCAATAACCTCAGCTGTGATTTATAGAAAAATGAAAATCACTCCCGGGCTCATGTCAAGAGATTCTGGCTGGGGGAAAGCGATCTCAAACAGCTTAGGTGCTACAAAATGAAAACCGTGACCATACACTAAATTGCGATGTAATTTAAAAACCAAAATATTTGTTGCTTACCACAAGTTTGTTAGTTATTTTCGCAGACACAAAACCAAATGTAAGTATATAGAGACAAGGATGCTTTTCAAAAAGCTGAACTGCTGATTTCTTATAGATCATTGCAGCTAATGTGATCACTGATCCAATATGAAGGAAAGGAGAAAGGACACTGGTCCCCTGTTTAGAGAAAAGAGAATTAATAAAAATATTAGCAGATTCTGGAAGAATATTAACTCAGACTATTAAGAATATCAGGTGCCTGAAAGCCAAAAGTTTCGTGTGTGTGTGTGTGTGTGTGTTTGTGTAGTGACACCTGTTGGTATTCTTGGATATCACTCCTAGAGGTAATCAGTTGTGTGTGTGTGTGTGGTGTGTGGTGTGTGTGTGTGTGTGTGTGTAGTGACACCTGTTGGTGCTCTTGGATATCACTCCTAGAGGTAATCAGAAGACCCTATGTGGTATAAGCAATCAAATTGGGTTCAGCCATGTGTACCTCACCACTGAACTACCTACCCAGGTTACTACCTCTATCTCTCCAGTGACAGTCATTTCTAGAGCTGTACATCAAAATATCAGATAAAGGTTTGATATCTAGGATATACAAAGTACTCACAAAGGTTGTTAGCTCCACAAAACCTAAAAAAGGCATCAAAAATGGGGAGAGAAAAGAATAGACTTCTCTGAGGAAGACCAACAGATGGCCAACAGACAAATGAAAACATGTTCATCATCACTCATCATTCGGGAATCTAAATCAAGGCAACAATGAGGTACCATTTTACACCAGTGAGAATGGCACATAAGAAAAGTAACGGAATAATCTCTTGGCAGAGATGCAGTAAGAAAGGAACTCTCATCCACTGCTGATGGGAATGCTGCTTGGTCCAACCCCTGTGGGAAACAGTATGGAGTGTTCTCAGTAAACTCCAAATTGAGCTGCCCTATGACCTAGCAATCCCTCTCTTGAGTATCTATACCCAGATAGAAAGACATTCATCCAAAAGTATGTATGCACACCTCTATTCATTGCAGTACTCAGTATACTAGCTAAGACTTGGAATCAACTTAGATGTCCAACAGATGAGTGGATCATGAGAATGTGGTACATGTACACAATGGGATACTACGTAACAGTAAAAACTAATAAAATAATGTAATCTGCAGCAACATGGATGGAACTAGAAAATACTATGTTAAATGAAGTAAGAGAAGAATAAATATAGACTGATATCATTTATTTGTGGTAATTAGAATAACTCCAAGCAGAAACACAATGGTCTAAATGGTAGATACTCTGAACACCATAGATGCCAGGATATAGTAAGAAGGAAACAAATCAAGTGGAAGAGGAGAAACACAAAGCTTTTACTCTCTTTTATATTACAAAGAAACCTGTAACAATGGACTCAGCTATTTAGATTGAACAGGTGTCCAACAACTTCGCACTACAAAGGCCTATAATAATGTTCTAATGTTTGTATCCAAAGAAACAGATGCAGAATATGATTGGAAGCCAGAGACTCCCACCGCAGTGCTCACTATCAATATGGTTTTGCGTCTAATTTTATTATGTATAAAATAACTCTTTAACTTGTTTGTCCACAGTGGTTCTCGGCAATATAAGAGTGGACGCCCAAATCTCTCAATTCAGTGCTCTATCATGTTAGACAGTGCTTATTAGGAAATGTCTTGACAAAATCCTCCAATTTATACATTTCTCTTTTGATTACATTTACTACTATGATCTAATGCTTATGTCCATAGAGACCACTGAAATAGGCAATTGCCTACTTTTGTTACTTTTGTTAGTCTTTTGTTACAGGCCTTGTTCATTGAGATGTTTTGTTTTTGTTTTTTTGCAAATTTTGTTTTTTGCAAATTGCTATTATTTTTTTTCTTTCTTAATTCAAGCTATATTACTCTTAGTTTATAATTCCCATGCTGTCAGTTTCCTTTCAAGAAAGGAACTTTGATGCACAAGACATGGTGGATGATACACAGGGAGACTCCTCGTATAGTGCTCACTACTATACTGCTTACTATTCTAGACATGAAAATTATGCTTATCCTAAAATGATCTATGCACAATCTAACTCTGACAGCTTCATTTAGCAAACTTCACCTCCCCCCCCACATTGATGAAGTGGCAAGAAATTAGAAAACCTTTCCCCTCTGATGTATAGGCCCCATTTTTTTTTTTTTTTTTTTTTTGGTTTTTGGGTCACACCCGGCAGCGCTCAGGGGTTACTCCTGGCTCCATGCTCAGAAATTGCTCCTGGCAGGCACGGGGGACCATATGGGGCACCGGGATTCAAACCGATGACCTTTTGCATGAAAGGCAAACGCCTTACCTCCATGCTATCTCCCGGGCCCCAGGCCCCATTTTTTTTAAGCGCTCTGACCCATCCCATATGGGTCAGGTCTCCAATTATAACCTACACATTTCTAATGTCTTTTTATAAGTGGGTATGGGTGTGCATGTGGTGGACTCCTCTGTTTGTCTAATATGTATTGCATATGATCCCTGCCCATATTTTATATAGCTCCTGTTATATATTATCCCCTCCTCAGTGATGACCCTATAAAACTCTTTTCCTCACACTCTAAATCCTGATTCATTATCTCTCCCTATTTAACCTTCTTTACCCTCAGTTCTTAACTTCTCAGGAACAGGGAACCTTCTCCCTGCCCTACTAAGCTACCACCCAGCTCCCAAAGCGAAAGAATACCCTCCAAGCCCTCAATCTCTCGTCCTAGCAAGGAGCTGCAGTCACCATTACTGCTGACTCATTCCATGTAGCCCCTTTTCTCCCACCTACCCTCAATATGGACTGTTGCTTGTTACTGGATTCAGCTCCCGAGTGACCCTCAGCTTGAAAACACTACCCGATTCCAGACTGCTGCAAACTATTTCTCAGACTCAACAAAACCACGGTGCAGAATGAAAATGTGTCCTGGATTTTAAACCCCCTTTGGATTATTCCAAAAGACTTAATGGGGATATCTGTACTTTCTTTGTATGTTTATTTTCTTAATAGCTATAACTCTTAGTGTTTTTTTCTTTTTTTTTTGGTTTTTGGGTCACACCCGGCAGTGCTCAGGGGTTACTTCTGGCTCCATGCTCAGAAATTGCTCCTGGCAGGCACGGGGGACCATATGGGGCACCGAGATTCGAACCGATGACCTTTTGCATGAAAGGCAAACGCCTTACCTCCATGCTATCTCCCGGGCCCCGTTTATTTTCATATATAGAGGTAGCCTCCCCCATCACCCCCTTTATTGTTGCTTTTTCTGTGGTTCTGCTTAGTAAAAAAGTCTTGCTTGGGATAAGAGCTCAGGTCAAAGCCAGGACACAGAAATTATATAGCTTGTTATTTTTATCCCCAAATGCACCAATAATATAATATGGCATCATTATTTTTGCATAGGCACACTACAGTGGGGAAATCTTATGTACAGAAAGAAGTTCTATCTGATAGCTGTAAGAACCCATACATTGTATAATGCAGGGACACCTTTATCCTCAACATTTGTCATGGGGACTTAATTTAGATCTCATGTGATTGGATATTGACCATCCAACCCCAAATCCCAGATCCCAACCTTAGAACTGACACAGTTCTCTGCATAAGCACCAGGAATCAAACTCCCCTCATCCCCAAGGGAGGCCCTAATACCGCTCTGGCACCAACATGCTCTAGGAGTAGGTTCATACGACACCCTGATGAGGCAACAGTAACAACTTGATCTAAGGGCAAGTTTTCCTACCGTACCACCTAATGGTGAAATGAAATCAGAAGACTCTTCATCCTAGGACCTGAGCAAAAACCAAGATTTCTAATTACAGAAGACTGACTATAACTGCTGCAAATGAGAAGAACTTTTCCTGGGACTATAAAGAAAGACATTATCCTTGGCCTTGTCCTAGGATCTGTGTAAAAACCAAGACTCCTAATTACAGTAAACCGACTTTGACAACCCTGTCTGAGCAGAATTTTTCCTGGGACCATAAAGGACCTTGGGGTTGGACAACTAACATGCCCAAAACCTGTAGTTGGTCTCATGACAATATGCTTCAAGGGTAAAGACACCCTGTATCTCTTAGGCCAAGGAAATTTCCTTCCAATTTCCCCAAATTTTATTGCAACTATACAAAACAACAACAGAACAAAAATAAAAGTTGCTACATCTGCCCCCTACCCTTTTTGTCTTTTAATTTAATATATATTTATAGCTTCTAGATAGGGGCTCCTGCCTTTCTTTTTTACAGAACACGAATCATCTTGTTCTGCCTCATATTTCCATGTCTTCCTACAAATTGAGAAAAGAAAAAAAAAAGTGGATGGGACACAGGGGCCAAGTGGTCTCAGAAGCATTGTGAGGGAAGGAAAAATCGTCAGACCTAAATACCCAAACCAAACAACAATAGAATCAAGAGACCCAAATTATAACAAATTATACACAAAATGGACTGTAGTAATCCAAGGGGTGGAGGTATGGGATGCATGCTGAAACAACGGTAGAGGGAAGTCAACTCTGGTTGTGAGAAAAACTGTTAATTCACTGTCACTATGTATTTGAAATACAACTGTGAGAAACTTGAAATTCACATTGGTCTTAATAAAAACAAAAACATAAAAAACAATAAAAAGGCCAGAAGTAAATATGCAAGCCAAAGTCAACAACAACAGAATCAAGAGACCCAAACTACAACACTCTAAACTTACAATTATTATACTGACAGGCCAGAGGACAAAGGGTGGTGGTAATTCTGGGGACATTGGTGGAGGTTGAAACTGGTGCTGGGATTGGCCCTGATTCATTTTATGTCTGAAATCCAAAAATGAAGGACTTTTAAAATAACAATAGCTTCAATAAAATAAAATAAAAAATTAAAAATGGTATGTGTACAAAATTGTGCAGAATTTGAATGAAACTTATAAGTAAGCAAAAATATGAATATGTAAGCATACTTAAGTAAGCATGTACTCAGCCCTTGGACTATTTCTCTCTCTCTCTCT
>PVKC010008267.1:0-28354 GCA_004027635.1 Crocidura indochinensis | reverse complement strand
CAGATCCCTTTGAGGTTTATTGTGACTTTTATTACAGGGAGCTGTTCTTTAGAAGCTTCCACAAAATCAGACATGGAAATGCACCACAATTTCCTTAAGTCATCCCTAGACTTTACAACAATCTTTTTGAAATTTAGAACTATGATTTGTAGAAGGTATAATGAAAAGAAGTATAAGTCATAGAACCAGTAGGAAACCATTAATCTGTAGTCCATATATTTCTTTGTTCCTTCTAGTATCTGATATTTCCCTGTAATTCTTTATGTTGGGCATAATTAAAATGCATCTTCATGCATTTTTTCCATTCATTTCTAGCCTATTTTATTCATGTCTCTTGGGCTATTTCTTATAGTACTGGTGCCAGTTACTCTTTTTTAGTATACAGATCTTTGGTGATGGCTCTCAAAATGTTTTGTACAACTTGATATTGTACAAAAATTGGCTAATTCTTAAATTGGATCTAATACGTTTTGTAACCCAGCAGTATTACTTTTGATATTTTACCCAAGTGAAATAAAACTGACATTTGCATAAAATAATAAACACAATGCTTGTAACAACTGTATTTGTTTTTTAATTCATATCTTTATGTAAACACCTTAATTATAAATATGATTGTAGTTGGGTTTAAGTCATGTAAAGAACCCTCCCCTCACCAGTGCAACATTCCCATCACCAATGCCCCAAATATTCCTCTCCGACCTCACCCCCACCTGTACTCTAAACAGGCTTTCTATTTCCCTCATTTATTCACATTGTTATGATAGTTCTCAGTGTAGTTATTTCTCTAACTGCACCCATCACTCTTTGTGGTGAGTTTCATGAAGTAAGCTGCACCTTCCAGCCCTCCTTTCTTTTGTCTCTAGGAATTATTGCAAAAATGTCTTTTATTTTTCTTAAACCCCATAGATGAGTGAGACTATTCTGCATCTATCTCTCTCCCTCTGACTTAATTTACTCAGCATAATAGATTTCATGTACATCCCTGTATAGGAAAATTACATGACTTCATCTCTCCTGGTGGCTACATAATATTCCATTGCGTATATATACCACAGTTTCTTTAGTCATTCATCTGTTGAAGGGAATCTTGGAAAAACTGTATTTGTAATGTGAAAAAATTTGTCATGTGAAAAAATTGTTTGATTAAGAAAGGTAGAGACAACTGTAATCTGTTTTTATTGCTATACTAGTGATTATATAACCACAGGTGTTTCTAAACATTCACAGAAGTATTTACTACAAATATCCTCTATATAAATTGTATATCAGTCAGGAAATAAAAAAATACAGGAGCTGGAGAGATAGCAAGTAGGGAGGGCATTTTTGCCTTGCATGCAGAAGAATGGTGGTTCAAATCCCTGAATCCCATATGGTCCCATGAGCCTGCCAGGAGCTATTTCTGAGTGTATAGACAGGAGTAACCCCTAAGTGCTGCCCAGTATGACCCAAAAACAAAAAAACAAAAAAATACAACAATGTAGCAATAAACAAAGTGAGTGACAACAGAATCAAGATACCCAATCTACAACAACCTATACACAAAGGGAACCTATTATACTAGCAATCTAGGGTCCAACAGGGGATGTATGGGATGCATACTGGGAACAGGGGTGAAGGGAGGATAACACTGGTGGTGGAAATGGACCTAATTCACTGATACTATGTACTGTAAATAAAACTATGAAAGACTTGTAATTCACACCGGTCACAATAAAAATTATTTTAAAAATATGGGGTCGGAGAGATAGCATGGCAGTAGGGCATTTGCCTTGCATGCTGGAGGATGGTGGTTTGAATCCCGGAATCCCACATGGTCATCTGAGCCTGCCAGGAGAGATTTCTGAATGTAGAGCCGGGAGTAACCCCTGAGCACTGTCGGGTGTGGCCCAAAAACCAAAACAAAAGAAAATTTACTTAAATCTTATGGATCAGAATCAATGTTATCAAAAATAACTGTCTTACCTAAATTCCTATGTAGATTCAATATAATCCCTAACCAAATTCAGATAACATTTTTCAAGAACATATAACAGTCAATTATAAAGTTTGTGTGGAACCATAAAAGATCCAGGATAGCCAAAAACTACTTAAAAACAAGAAACTGGGAGGCATATAATTACCCAACTTAAAGCAGTACTACAAATCTATTGTGATCAAAATTAGAATAAAAACCAAGGAGTCGGAATAGAATTTCCATGATAACCCCCAAGTATATTGTTAACTAATTTTTGACAGAAGAGCTGAGACATGAAATGGAATAAGGACAGCCTTTTGAAAAAATGGTGTGATAATTAGTTAACCATATGTAACAAATTAATGCTTTATTCATACCTCATATCATACACAAAAATCAACTCAAAGACCTTGAATTTAGACCTGAATTACATTAAGAAAAACATAGACAGAATACTTCAAGATCTAGACCTCAAGGAGTCTTGAATGATGCGATGCCTATGACAAAGACTACAAAGTCAAATGGGTCTACATCAAACAAAACATTTTTTTGTATGGCAAAAGAAACACAGGATAAAACTGAAATACAGCTAACTGAATAGATATACAAAGTATTCACAAAGAATAATCCTCCCCCAAAATCTAAAAGCCTTATAAAAAATGGGGAGAGAAAATGAACAGGCACCTCTCTGAGGAAGACTAACAGATGGCCAACAGGTACATGAGAAAAATGCATTAAGGAAATTCAATCAAGATGGCAATGTGATATCATTTTACACCAGTGAAGATGACACATAGCAAAAATACTGGAAACAATCTGTGTTGATGGGAATGTGGTGAAAAAGAAACTCTCCACTGCTGGTGGGAATGCTGTCTGGTTCAACCCTTATGGATAACAGTATGGAGTGTTCTCTGTTAACTCAGAATTGAGCTGTCATATGACCCAGAAATTCTACTTTGGGATATCTATCTCCAAGAAAGAAAAAACATTCATTCAAAAGGACATATGTACACCACTATTTATCACAGCACTCAATAAAATAGCTAGTAGTTGGAATCAACCTAGATGTCCAACAATAAATGAGTAGATTCTGAAGGTCTGGTACATATATACAATACTACATAGCTATAAGGAATGATGTCATCATGCAATTTGCTGCAACATGGATAGAACTGGAAGATATGTTAAATGAAGTAAGTCATTTAGAAGAAGGATAAATGCAGGATTATATGTGGTATTTAATTTATATGTGATATTTAAAATAACTGTATGAAGGAATGAACTGGTTTAAATGGGGGTTGTTAAAAATAGTCTTGGCCCTAGTATATAGTGAGGTGAAGGAAAGAAATCAAGTGGAGAAGAAAGATATGAAATAAAAGGGTACAGAGTCCAAGGGGATTCAAGTGCATTGGTGATATTAAGAAACAACAGAATATACAACCCATGGAGTCAACAACAATGAAATCATGAGACCCAAACTTTAACAACCAAAGTTAAAAGGTGCCTGATATGATGTCAGGCTGGGCTGAGGGTGTAGATGGTAGATGATGGTAGTGGTGTGGGATGGACTTTGGGAATGTTGGTGGAGAGAGGTTGACACTGGTGGTGGGAATGGTGCTGAAACATTGTCTAAAACTCAACTATGAATAACTTTGTAAATCACAATGCTTTAAATACAAAAAATCAGAATGCATATGTCCTTTCAGATTAGTTTTTTTGTTTTCTTGGATAGATGCTCAGGAGTGGGGTTGCATGGTCAAAGAAAGCTCTAGTCTAAATTATTTGAGAAGTTGCCACACCATTTTTTAATTTTTTCTTTTTGTGGAAGGTGACCTCTTCAGCCAGTACTATAGTAGGAGCTTAAAATTTGTCTCATAACAACAAATTTATAGTACTAAAGAATCAGGAGTCAAATTTATAGTACTAAAGAATCAGGATGTGCCTGGACCCACATCATAGCTGCAATCACATCAGCATTCTGTTTCGTTCACTTTCAAAAGGAAAGAATGAAAGAATGAATGAAATAATAAATGAAAAAAGAAAGAAAGGAATGAAGATCTACTTTCTTTATTCAAATTTTTTAATTTGCATGGCCCCCAAACAAAAAAATAGACACATAGTTTCTTAGGATTCATGTGAACAAAACTCCATGATTTCATATTTGAATTCATTACTGACATTGTTTAATGAATATTTATCATATATGTAGTTCTTTGCCTTGGGGAATCACACAACCTAGTTAAGATTGTCATGTAAGATTATAAACTGCAATAATTTGAAATATTGTGATAGGCAGTGATATCTTAAAAACATAATAAATGTTATTTAAAATTCTAAGATTGATGTTAATAAGTGCATTATCATGGGAAAAGGCACTTTGCCAGTGTTAGAGAACAGACTGACAATAGGGCCTTACAGTTTCTTAAAATTTTTAATCAATATCTTTATTTAATCATCATGATTACAAACATGTTTGTAGTTGGGTTTCAGTGATTAAAAAAAGAACACTCCCCTTCATCAGTGCAACATTCCCACCATCAATGCCCCCATTTCCCTCCTCCCTTCTGCCGCCTGTATTCAAGACAGGCATTTTATTTCTCTCACTCGCTATCATTGTTTTAATAGTTGTCAATATAGTTATTTCTCTAACTGAACTCACCACTCTTTGGCCACACCATTTTTAAATAGACTGAACAAGGAGCAATCCCAACCATCAATGAATGAGAATTCACTTTTTGCCATATCCCTCCCTGAACTTACAGTTTTTTGATATAGCCCATTCTTGCTGGTATGAGGTGACATCTCATTATTTTGATTTTAATTTCCCTGATAGTGATTATATATTTTTCATATGCTTATCTTTTTTGTTTATTTGTTTGTTTCAGGGGGCATACCTGGTGATGCTCAGAAATTACACCTGGCATTGTGCTCAGGAATTTATCCTCTGGGACCATATGGAATGGTGGGGATTGAACTGGTCCCCTTTATGCAATGTGAGTGCCTTACTCACAGTGTTATCTATCAGTCTTCTCTTTAAGTTATCTTTAAAAAATTGCCTGGGACTGGAGAGATTGTTCCAGTTTTAATTATCATAGCATTCGCATTTATAAATATTGGGACCCACAGTTTGCTGTGTTCACAAACTATTGTATACCTGGATTGATATTCAGAAATAACGCCTGGTAGTGCTTTGGATTCTTTATGTAATGTCAGGAATCAAATAGGGAATACTAAAGAATACTGTCATGAGAAAAGATGATAGAGTGTGTTTTGCTGCAACTTAAATGGAATTAGAGGAAGTCATCTAAATGAGTGAGTCAAATAGAAACAGATAAACACCAGATGATTTCACCCATTTCTAGAATATAAGGAAATAAAGCAAGAGAGTAAACAATTTCTTATGGAACCAGCAATGAGATATGGTCACTATACTGATATAAGGGACTGGGACTCAGGGAAGTATATCTTGAGATAATGGAAAGATCTAATAAATTGTTTTGAGCATGGTATAGCAGCACTGTACATATAAAGTAAGAATATTGGGTCTGGGGCTGGTGAGGTGGCACTAGAGGTAGGGTGTCTGCCTTGCAAGCACTAGCCAAGGAAAGGACCGTGGTTCGATCCCCCGGTGTCCCATATGGTCCCCCCAAGCCAGGGGCAATTTCTGAGCATTTAGCCAGGAGTAACCCCTGAGCATCAAAAGGGTGTGGCCAGAAAAAACAAAAAAATCAGATTAAAAAAAAGAATATTGGGTCTGTTGTTAAAATAAAATAATTTAAAATGACTTAAGATATTAAAAAGAAAGGAAGGGCCAGAGAGATAGGTAGGGCATTTGCCTGGCAGGCGGCTGAACTAGGACCTATGGTTTGAATCCTGGCATCTCATCTGGTCCCCCGAGCCTACTAGGAGCAATTTCTGTGCACAGATCTAGGAGTAACCCGACCCCCAGCACCACCGCCACTGCCGCCACCACCAAAAACCAAAAAAAAAAAAAAAAAAAGGAATATTCAATTGCTATAAAAAAGTTTGTGTGGAATCATTAAAGACCCCAGATAGCAAAAACCATACTGAAGAATAATAAATTGGATAAATAAAATAAATAAAAATATCTAAATTGGAGCTTTGTGATCAAAACAGTGTGGTACAGGAGCAAAAACAGCTTCTCAACCAGTGGTTCATAATAGAATATCCAAAGTCAAACTCATTTTAGATAGATAGATAGATAGATAGATAGATAGATAGATAGATAGATAGATAGATAGATAGATAGATATACACACATACATATATAATATATAAGCTAATTTTGACCATGGAGCTTAAAGTATAAAATGGAATAAAGACAGTCTCCTCAACAAATGGGGTCAGTACAATTGGATAACCACCCATAAGAAATTAAAGCTGGATCAATATCTTAAACAAAAGTCAACTCAAAAATGGAGCAAAGAACCTTGAGATCAGACCTGAGTCTATAAAGTACACTGAGGAAAATATAGGCAAAGCTTCAAGACCTATACTTCAAATAAGTCTTCATTGATATGATGCTATTGGCAAAGGCATAAAAGCAAAACTAAACAAACGAGACTGCATCAAACTAAAAAGTTTCTGTATGGAAAAAGCAACATGGGTTAAAACTAAAAGACAATTAATTAAATGGGATAAAATATTTTAATTCAACACATCAGATAAAGGATTGATATTTTGAACATATAAGGTACTCACACAGATAAAAAAAAATTTAAAAATCTATCAAAAAGTGGGAAGAGAAAATAAACAGACATTTCCTAGAGGAAGACCAATGAATAGCCAACAGACATATTACAAAAATGCTCATTATCACTTCTCATTAGGGTAATAAACTCAAGACCAGTAATGTGGTATCTTATACCAATGAGAATGGCATATATAAAATACACTGGAAGCTATCTGTGTTTACAAGGATGTGATAAAAAGTGAACTCTTGTTCATTGCTGATGATAATGTTGCCTGGTTCATCCCTTATGGAAGAGATTATGGAGGGTTCTCAGTAACATAATCAAGCTGCCATATAACCCAACAATCTCACTTTTGGAATCTATCCTCAGGGTAGAAAAACATTCATTCAAAAGGATCTATGCACACGATTATTCATTGCAGTACTCAATATAACAACTACTATTTTGAATAAACCAACATGTCTAATGACAGATGAGTGGGCCATGTATAAATATACACAATGGAATATGTTTTATGTTATGTTATATGGAATATGTTATAGTTGTGAGGAATGATGAAATCAAGCAGTTTGTTGCAATATAGATGGCACTGGATAAATGAAGTAAGCCAGAAGAAGAAATACAGAATGATGTCATGTATATATAGTATTTAGAATAACTGGATAAAGGGGGCCCGGGAGATAGCATGGAGGTAAGGTGTTTGCCTCTCATGCAAAAGGTCATCGGTTCGAATCCCGGTGCCCCATATGGTCCCCCATGCCTGCCAGGAGCAATTTCTGAGCATGGAGCCAGGAGTAACCCCTGAGCACTGCCGGGTGTGACCCAAAAACCAAAAAAAAAAAAAAAGAATAACTGGATAATGGAATAAAATTATTAGAAGGGTGAATAACTATCATTTTTTTGCCTCTACAATATAAGAAGGAAAGAAATAGAGTGGAAAGGAAGAGGAGAAAGATGAGAAATCGTGGGGTTAAGTGTCTAAGGGACACAAGTACATCAATGGTGTTAAGGAATGATAGACCTAAGTATCCAACCCAGAGTCAACAACACAAATCATGAGACCTAAACCTTTACAACAGAAATATAAAGTGCCTCTAAGATAACAGATAGAGGAGGGAGCACAGGTGGTATGGGAGAAAACTTGAGAACATTTTTGCAGGGAATTTGACACTGATGGTGGAATTGGTGCTGGAACCATTGTATAACTAAAACTTAACTGCTGCGAATTTTTTAATCAATAAAAAGTAAGAAAATAATAATAAAATAAATAATAAAATAAAATAAAATAAAAACTAAATGTAAATAAAATCTAACAATCTAGAAAAAAGACTACTTCAAACATTGAATTCATCTATATTATTTTTTTAGCTCATTTCTCTTCTGGTACTATAGGATGAAATAGAAATGTGAATGTTTTAAAATATAAGCTGTTGGGGCCGGAGCAATAGCGCAGCGGTAGGGCATTTGCCTTGCACGTGACTGACCCAGGAGGGACCTTGGTTTGATTCATGGTTTCCCATATGGTCCCCAAGCCAGTAGCAATTTCTGAGTGCATAGCCCTGAGCACAATTGGGTGTGGCCTAAAAAACAAAACAAAAAAAAGCTGTTTACAGTGAAATTATAATTCTAATAAAAATTTAGAATTTGTAGGGCCAGAGAAATAGCATGGAGGTAAAGTGTTTGCCTTCCATGCAGAAGGCCCCAGCATATCATATAGTCCCCTGCGCCTGCCGGGGGCGATTTCTAAGCATAGAGTCAGGAATAACCCCTGAGCGCTTCCGGGTGTGACCCAAAACCCAAAAAAATAAAATAAAATAAAATAAAAATAAAAATTTAGTATTTGTAAAAATACATTCTGTTAAAGTTGAAGGATTATTGGAAACTGGTTTGTTGTCGCATACTCAACAAAATGTAAGAGCATTAAGCAAAAAAAAAAAAGTTGCCCAACATGCAAATATTTCTTAAATATGCCATATGAACTGCATGAGCTTTGCAAATGTTGGTTTAATTTTTTTCTTTCAAAACTTGGAGGATTGGATAGGGGAGTTCGAGAAACAAGTCATGAAACAAGTAATAAAATACAGATTAACCTTTGTTTGCCTTAAATACAGCTTAAATATGAATGAATTTCTGGCTCTAGCATATAATTAAAACTATTTTGATATTCCTATTTTAAAAACATACCTATATGAATTTATCTATCACTTGTTCAGCTTACCTGCACAAACAATTGTTATAATTTTTAACACATTCATACACCCAACACAGGTAACTTTTCTTTTAGTGCCTGTGGAAGATTGCCAGTTGTCTGCTGTCTTCCCTGAGTAACAGAAAAATACTTTTCCAGGTAAGCAATATAACCTTAAAAGACTACATGTCTTAGCTTTCATTGGAGTCAGATATGGCTTTATACTTGTGTAGCTTTCTAGGAAGTTACTTATGGGGAGAACTGATTTACATGATGCAGTATGAGTAGGTCAGGATGGTGTAGAAAGGTAACCTTTGCCTCTCCCCTCCTACTACTGATGGCGGTCCTTAAGCTTCAGAGACTCTATCTCCAACTTCCCTATTTCAGTAACTACTATGACACAGGTGTCCCTTACAAAGGACTTCATGGTGGTTAATGCAGGCCCTATGACTGGTTTCGATTGCAGGGCTCTTTGGTCAGCCCTTTTAATTTTCTGATTTTGTAAACATGATAAAAGGTAGATTTTCCACTTTCCCACAGTGCACTAAGCACTCTCTTTAGTTGACCTCATATCCCTCTGTTCAGTGCTAGTACCCATATCTCAAAGATAAAGAAATTATAAGGGGGAAGGTTCAGAGAAACAGTACAGCAGGTAGGGTACTTTTCTTGCAGGTGTCCATCTTGGGTTCAATCTCCAGCACCACATAAATTCCCTAAGCCCACCAGGAGTCATTCCTGAGTTCAGAGCCATGGGTAAGCCTAAGACTTGAGCACCACTGGATGTGATCCACAAATAAAACAAACACAAAAGGAAATGAAAATGGAAAGAAACCCAAAGACTACTAGATTATAGAATTGGCCCAGCTACTTGATCACAGTGGAGGAGCTGGCATTTCAGCTAAAACCTCTTTGGATCTAGACTGCAATGGATATTGCTACCTATTCATCTTCACTCAAACCACTTTAACTATATATTACTTAAGTGAAAAATCTGTTAGGTATCCTGAGTTAGTTATACTTTTCATCTTGTGTTTTTTAATATCACTACTTTTATTATATAATTGCATCATAATATGTGTCTGAATTTGATCACTTGTCTGAAAATATCAGTGATATCCTCTGGAGAATGTTTGGGGGATGAGTAAAGCAAGGACAAGACATAACTGAATGCTCAATTCAACCGTTTCCCCTGAGTTCCTTGCATTGACTGGTGATGTATCTTTCTAAGGAGTATCTTTTCTAAGGAGTCTGCTTGATATTTTCTAAAAATAACCTTCTTAGTTTACAACAGTGCTTTCTTAATCTCTACCTTTAATCTAAGGGTTTTACCTATAAATAATCAGCAAGTTCAAGGTGTAAACTTAACAGTAAAAGGGTTCTAAGTCCCACCCCCCAATTTTTGTTGTATTTAGTAAATGTTTAAAAGAAGATCATTGGAAATAAATTTAGTTTTGTGGATTCAGTATTAAAACCCACCTGTGTGTAGCCTTTGACAGTCAACAATCATTCAGGGGTTTATTAATATGTTAATCATTTTATCACACCAGCTCCCTGACTCATTCTTCTTTAGTCTCAATATTATTTATAGTCTTTATTCCATATTTCTTTTTGCTTGCCATTCTAATCTTTGAATTTGCCTTCTAACTATTCAAAGTTGTAAACTTCTTGAAGGTACACAATTGTATAGTAAGTCATATGAACTGGATCACTTGAATTACTTCCTAAACCATAGGGAAAATTGAAGGGGAAAGGAGAAACCTTGAAAAGCAGGTCAGGGCCTCCTGCCACTTCCAAAAGGCTCTCTAGTTTTCTTAACTGGTTACCAGTTCTGTGTAGTTTTGCACAAACCATGTGACCCACATTGTTCCAATTAGTGACCCAAGGGACTGACTGTGAACAAATTTTGAACTTCAGTTTCCTGTAGAAAACATAACTCTCTTGTATTCAATACCTGGTCAATGAATGAGTCTCACCTTCCTAGGCTCTAGGCAAAGCTTTGATAAATAAAGCACACAAAGAAAATCAGGTAAAATAAAATACATATTCAGAATTTAGAATGAATATATTTCTTTGGCTTTAGAAGTAGTTTCTGTGGAGTTTGTTTGATTTCTATTTTTTGGGTCTACTTATCAGTTCATTGAAAGTATTAATTTTAGACAACCAGCTCCAAAATAAAAATAAAAAGCAGTTCCAAAATCTACATGACATGCTGGCATTTAAATTTATTTAAAACCATCTGATATTGAATTAAATCATTATAAATAAACTATAGCCTTTCCTTGTTTTATTCTTTGTGAAGAAAATTAATAGTTAAATATTTTTAAAGATTCTTTAAAAAGGCCAACATGTTACAAAACCCATTAAAATAAGATCTCTAGTGTATGATATATCTGTATATGAAATCTCTATATCTGTATATCCATATCTAATTTTAACCAAAAGAAACTCCCTTGGGATTAAGTCTGATTAATGGATTCTTAAAATGACTGATGAGAGAAAATATCTCCTCCTGAATTTCACTATTCTATTCAGTCTTTACTTGTTACACTCAAAATAGCACAATAGGAACATTAAGAAGCTGAATGACCTATTTCTTTAGATAATTTATTACTTAAAAGAAAAAGGAAGTAATCCTACTTAAGATGTAATTCACATTTAATTTGTAATTTGTGTCTTTTTGAAGAGGAATAAATTGAGGGCTTTGTTTTATTTCTATTTTTAAGTTGGTCAAGTGTCATCAGTGTCCAAATTGGTGACAGTCCCCAGTATCCCCTTAGTGTCTCCACCCTGGGTATTTTGAGCCTATTTCTAGGGGAGCTGAGTGCCATTGGCACCAGAGTCCCTATGGAGAATGAAGAGTGGGGCCACCATGTTACTGCTCTGGGGTGCTGGCATCTGCCTCTGATTGTTGGGTTACTCCTCCTACTGCTTTATGAGGGGAGAGTATCATACACATTGTGGAATTACAGGATTTGTCTGTTTCTAACTCTACCTGTATATGCTTTGTTACTCATTGGATGGAATTATCTTTGAATGTAGCACCTTGGATTGGTGTTGAAACAAGATGGTCCCACCTTCCAGGTGTGACATTTTTCCTCAAATTAAAAACTCAAATGTTAGAGTAAGTAAACCCTTTTGTTTTTCTGGATCCCGTGGGAGCCAGTGGCTTGGAGCAGTGGCCTGCTAGGAGAAAGGGTAGTGTGGGTAACTCCTCAAAAGCTTTTTCTCTCTACGTGTGTGTGTGTGTGTGTATGTGTGTGTGTGTGTGTGAGTTATTTTACAGCCTGTCATCTGATTCTAGACGCGTGTCTCTCCAGTGTTCCGGTGCTTGAACCTGAGGACTTAATTCAATACTATATGAAGAGATGATAGCACACTGTAGATTCCAACATCAGTCAAAGGGGTAAAGCTTTCATTCACAGCCCAGGGTAGAGATACAGAGAAGTAGAGAGAGACCAGGAATGTAGAGAGCAGATGTCTTGCTGAGTCCCAGCTGATACCTGTAAGCTTGAGACAATTTTTAGCAGCAGGGGAATCTTATCCTGTTACTTAGACTGGCATAAAACTAGACCTTCATCACTACCATCCGTCCACTTAGTACCCAACATTGTGAAGAAGGGGAGGAATCTACTCACACTAGTAGATAATGACAAATGCCTTGGATGGACCTCAAGCACATAAGGCTCCTTTAACTTCCATAATAAGAATTTAAAATGAAAATCAGGCTATTTACTGCACTGAAGAAAACAGCATAGTAGAAAGTGAAACTGAGAAAGTTCCCATCAAAAATCATCAACCTGAAGAGTATATAAAAAGAGAACCAAAGGGCCCGGGAAATAGCATGGAGGTAAGGCGTTTGCCTTTCATGCAAAAGGTTATCGGTTCGAATCCCGGTGGCCCATATGGTCCCCTGTGCCTGCCAGGAGCAATTTCTGAGCATGGAGCCAGGAGTAACCCTGAGCACTGCCGGGTGTGACCCAAAAACCACACACACACACACACGCACAAGAACCAAAAAAATACAATAGTGATGTAAGTAACAAAATGATGGAAATGGGGTGCTTGAAGGCATGTGTGAAATGACCCAAAAAGAACAAAAGCTGGAAACAAGCAAGAATTCTTAAAAGTGAAGAACAGATCAGAGATCTATGAGACATCACAAAGAGAAGCAACATCTGAGTCTCAGAAACAGAGGAAATAAAGTGAGGGTAAAACTTTGATGGGAGAAACTATAGGCCAAATTGCTATTATTATCCAAATTAGCAATGAAAAAACTGAGACAGAGATAAAGAGGGTGACCTTATAAGGTCAATAGCGGGGTCTAGTTTTGAAACCACAGTTGGTTATCTGAGGTGGCCATAATAAGCTGTTTGGTAAAGGAAATTGGACACAAGAGACTAATAATCACTAAAATGAGTATAAAGTACTTACAAACTACTGAGTTATTTTTACACATAAATACATAAATTCACTGTATCCCTTTTTGATATCATTAAAACATTACTGTAAATATCAATGTCTGCTTCTTGTAAAACGACATAGAAAAGACAATACAAAATAATAAAATATTAGTTCTGATAATGAATAAACACTTATCAAAGAAAGGAAAACAAACACCCTAAAGGGTTCATACAGGGACAAAATGAGCACAAAGTGTGACAACATTTTACTTGAACTGCTTCCAAGTCGAATAAAGCATTTCCAATTTCATTACATTACTCTAAACCAGTGACATTCAAAATTTTAAAATGTGATCTTTGGTGAAATGCTGATAGGGGCTATATACACATATTTCACTGGCCACTAGTAAGTATCCAGCAACAGTTTGAAAAGCATTTCCTGTAAAGAGTTTGACCTATCTAGGGGTAAAGAGATGAGTAGGATACACTTTGATTCCTGGTACCCCATATGTCCTGAGCATCTCTGGGTACAACTCTGGAAAACCAAATTAGTTAAGGGATCCCAGTACCAGTGTTTGTGCAAATTCACATCCTCTGACTCTTGCAATGCATTGGACTCTGGACCTCTTAGGCGTACCCTCCCACTCATATTTAAAAGAAAGGAATTAAAGTTCAGCCTTTGCCTTCCACTTCCAAAGTTAATTTCTGTATCCCTGGAAAGTCACGGCTGATAAAAATAACTTTGTGCTTTTTGGGTCCATGGTTAATACTGAGAATTTTAGTATGACTTAGGCATGTCCATATCTAAAAAACTAACAATGTAGCATTAAGTCATACAGTATCAGTCTATCTGGAGGCCAAAATCTAATGTCTCTGTCTCAGTTTTTTCATTTGCTAATTTGGATAATAATAGCATTTTTGTTAGCCTTTTGTGTAAATTGTTTAGCACAGTATCAGACACATAATATCAGATATGTAATAAGTTGTTAGCACAGTATCAGACATGTAGTAATAAAGGTTGCACATAGTGAATATAATTATAAATATTCGACATGGTAAAAATGTCTGTGGGGAGAGCAAGGTTTTTAATGAGGCTGTATTGTGGAGACGCTTTAAAAGCAAAGGTCTATCTATAAGTGGGCGTGAGTTTATATGCAGTGGACTCCATGTTTGCCTAATCTATATTGTAAGAATCTATGCCTATATTGTATATAGCCCTTGTTATAAACATATATGTGTATATATAAAACATATAACTCTCCCGCCCATACAAAACTCCTTCTATCCTTTCACCATATTAATCCTGATCCATTATCTCTCTCTATTTAACCCTCTTTACCCTCAGTTCTTAATTCATTACGAACTGAAATTGACTCCCTGCCTCAGTAAGCTGCCACCTGGCTCCCAAAGTGAAAGGACATCCTCTCAGCCCCACATCTCAATGCCCCAGCAAGAAGCTGCAACCACTATTCCTGCTGACTCATTCTGTGCAGCCCTTTTTCTCATACACCCCTCAATATGGACTGTGGCATACTACCAGATTCAGCTCTATAGGAACCCCTAGCTTGAGGACACTACCTGATCCCTTACTGCTGCAAACCATTTCTCAGACTCAATAAGACCATTGTGTGAGACGAAAATGTGCCCTGGATCTGCCCCCAAGACTATCTCAAAAGACTTAATGGAGATATCTATATTTTCTTTGTATGTTTAATTCCTTAATTGTTATACCTCTTAGTGTGTTTATTTCCAAATGTAAAGGTAGCCTCCTCCACCACACCCCTTTTTTGCTTGTTTTGGTAGTAAGAAAATTTGCTTAGTAAGAAATTCTAGTAGAAAAGCCTTGCTTGAAAAAAAAGAAAAAAGAAAGAAAAGACTTGCTTGTAAGCTCATGTCAAAACCAGGGCATAGAGATTGTATAGCTTGTCATTTTTACCCCCCAATGCAACAACAATATAATATGGTATTGTTCTTTTTGCATAGGCATACTAAAATAGGGAAATCTTAGGTATTAAAATAAGTTCTTATTTAATATAGATAAGAACTCATAAATTTTATAATACAGGAGTGCCTCTCACCCTTAACATTTGTTATGTAAACTTGACTTAGACCTCATGTGATCAGACATTGACTGCCCAACCGCAAATCCTGGATTCCAACATTAGAACTGACACAATTCCCTGTAGCAGCACCAGGAATCAAACTCCCCCTGGAGGGGTCCCTAATACTACTCTGGTACCATCTTTCACCAGGGTAGGCTCATATAACATACTGATGACAAAGAAACAGCAATGACTTGATCTAAGGGAAGGTTGCCCTACCTGATCACCTAATGGTGAGATGAATCAGAAGACACTCTGTCCTTTTGTCTGTGCAAAAACCAAGACACTAATTACAGACGACTGACTACAATAGCCATGATTGAGCAGAATATCTGGAATCATAAAGAAAGACTCTATCCAAGACTTTATCCTAGGATCTGTACAAAAACCAAGATCTCTAATTACAGAGAACTGACTTTGATAACCACAACTGAGCAGAACATGTATTGGCACCATAAAAAGACCTTGGGGCTTGACAATGAACATGTCTGAAGCTGTAGTTGATCCCATGACAGTATACTTCAAGGGTGGGGAAACCGTGTATTCTTAGGCCAAGGGAATTTCCTTTCTAGTTTCCCCCAATACATACTGTGCCTATGCAAAACAAAACAAAACAAAAAACACAACCCAAAAAAGGCCTTTTCTCTGCTCTGCTTCAGCCTGGGTTCTTAATCCTGTTCAGCATCCTTCCCTGATTGCTCATCTTCTCCAGAGGTGAGTCGTCCTGCCCACAGTCGGTGGAACTACAGATTTCTGCTGTGTGTCAGAAGCACTGTAGACATCTTGGGCCTTTTTGTTGCTCTGATTTGGTCTGGGATCTTGATTCTCTTCGGCATTCATCCCTGAAGGCTCATCTTCTTCAGAGATGAGCAGTCCTGCCCACAAAGGGTGGAACCAGAAAAGTGCAGCCACTGTGCTTTGCTTTGTGGAAGCATGCAATATCTAGTCAATGAACACCACCACAATGCGTAGAAAAATCCACAATATAAGCATGACAATGGCTAAACAATGCAGGCCAACACCAGGCATAGAAAATGAAAATGGCAACTCTGATGTCTCAAAAACGACCAACCACCAGTCCTGGGGACCCAGGGGTCACTTCCATGTTACTTGCCCCAGTAGTGTGGACCTATTTGGTACTGAGACCCATGGATGTAGTATCGTCAGACCAGACCATCAGTGCCAGGTAGTGCTAGAAGCTCCCAGTGCCCCCAGTGTAATACTTGAGGCAACTAGTGTTGGCAGAGGAACCAGGGATTGGTACCTCTTGCATGCAAAATATGTGCCCCACTCACTTGAGCTGATTCTCTAGCCTCAGATCTTTTAATTACTTTAAATACTTTGAATTATAACCTTAAAAAGTTATTCATGATTGACTTTCAGTTATTACAATTGTTGCAACACCAATTGATTTATTAGTGTCTTGTCCATTTCCCTACACCAATGTTACCAGTTTCCCTCCAGTCCAAAGACTGCTTCTATGCCTCTATCCATGCTCTACTACATATTTATTGCCTCTTTATTAAGGAGTAATTGATCATATACATGAGGTTAAGTATCAGGACATTAAAATCTATTCCATTAATCTGAGGGTATGTCTTTATTACAGCACCATGCTGTTTTAATGACTACTGTTTTATAGTACAGTTTTAATTAGTATTTTATTTTTGGTCTTTGACTACTGCTTTATAGTACAGCTGGGGAAAGTGATGCCTTTTGTCTTCTTTTCCCCAAGGATTACTTTCACTAATCCTGGAATTTCATATAAATTTCAGGAGAGTTTAATACATTTCTTTGAAAAATGTCATTACATTGGTGGCAGAAATGGTGCACTGGTAAAGATTGTGATGCTTTGTATGACTGTAACTCAATCATGAACAACTTTGTGAAAACAGAAACAAAAAGAAACTCTATTATGAAGAAAAAAAAACTGGACCACAAAAAAAGGAAAAAAAAAAGAAAAAGAAAAAATGTCATGGCCATGGATATCCATATAGGGATTGAATTAAATTTGTACAATGCTTTGGGAATTGTTTCCATTTTAATGATTTTAATTATCGCAATCCATGAGCAAAGGATGTGCTTTCATTTTCTTATGTCCTCTTTTAATTTAAGCAGTATATTATGTTTTTTGTATTGGTCTTTCCCCACTTTGGTAAAGTTGATGCAAACTACTTGATTTTCTAAGCCAGTAAGTCCTTGTTGAGTTTTAGCTTGGTTGACAAGAGGTGACAGAGCAGTGTTGAAATCTACTGCTACTGCATTGCTACTGATGTCTTCAAGTTTAATAACAATTGTTTTAAGTATTTTGCTGGCATCTTATTGGTTTTACATATGTTTATGAGTGTGATTTCTTTCTGATGTATATATTCCTTGATTATCAAGAAATGATCCTTTATGTCTCTTACAAACTTTTAAGCCTAGAATCTATTATGTCTAATAATAGTATTGCCACCCCGGTCATTTAAAGGGAGTTGTTTGCTCTGACAATGAAAATGTGTTTCTTGCAGGCAGCAAAATGTTGGATTCTGTTTTCTGATTCATTTTGACACTCTTTGTCTTTTATTTGGTATATTTAAGAGATTATTGTCATGGGATTTTGTACTATCTTTTTGTAAAAGTTGTGTGCTTGTTGTGTTTTGTTTTTTTGCTTGGGTTTTATTTTTTTTTTTGCCTTAATGCCTTCAGTTATTTTAAGAGTGTGTAAACTTCCTGAGCTATTGTGTATCCATGAAACTGTATGTATTTCTTCAATCCTGAATGTGAGTCTAGCTGTGTGAGATATTCTTTGTGAGGTGGTCATTTCATTGAGTTTTTTCTCTATGTCCCACACTACTTTTGAGTCTGACAGGTTGCTTGTGAAAAATCTGCTGTAAATCTGATGCATGTTCCTTTGTATATATTTTTCTTGCTGCATTCAATATCCTATCTATGGTTTTCATTATTGTAACTAAGATATGTCTTAGGGTGTTTTTATCTGTGGTCTCTTTTAACTGGTAATCTTTGGGCATCCAGGATGTGGGTGTATGCATTCTTTAGCTCTGGGAACTTCTCAGCAATGATGGTTTTTTTGGGGGGGGGGCGGGGAGTGGGTCACACCCAGCAGTGATTCTGTCCTGGCTCTCTGCTCAGAAATCACTCCTGGCAGACTCGGAGGACCATATGGGATGCTGGGATTCGAACCACTATCCCTCTGCATGCAAGACAAACGCCCTACCTCCATACTATCTCTGGCCCCAGTAATGATGTTTTTGACTGTTGGTTCTTTATAGGTGTTTACTTCTTGGCTCTCTGGGATCCCAAATGCTCTTATATTGTTTTTGTTGAATTTATCCCAAAAGTCTATTGTTGTCTATTTATTTTTAGTACTTTTTCCATCTTCTGCTAATTTACTTAAAGACTCTTTCCTGTCCTCTGCCGCTTACCTTTTATCTTACTGATTCTGTCTTAGCAGCTATTACTCTTACTGTGTAGCCTTCCAGTGAATTTTGCATTTCACTCACCAAAATATCACTCTTAAGCCTTATTGTCTCTTTGTTGTATGGTTTTTTTGAATTCCTTTAATAATCTCATTATTTCCTTTCTAAAGTCCTTTTCAGAGAGACTATTAGGTGGCTGATACTAGTTTGGTCTTCAGAATTACCCTCTTCATTTACTAAGTAGGTGGTTTCTGTGTTGCTTTCCCATTGTGACCTTTACAGTGTGTTTTGTTGTGTTGTGGTGGACCTCATTCATTAGAAAAAAAAATATTTCAGCCAGAGAGTGAAGCAGAGATTGGAAATGGTCTCTGAAAGACCTCTTACTCTTTTTTTCTTTTTTAATTTTTATTTAAACAATTTGATTACATACATGATTCTGTTTGGGTTTCAGCCATGTAAAGAACAGTGCAACATTCCCATCACCAATGTCCCAAATCTCCCTCCTCCCCACCCAACCCCCACCTGTACTTTAGACAGGCTTTCTTGTCCTAGTATATCTCTTTCAATCAGGTTGCAGTTCCATGGGATTAACATAGCTCTTCTAAGTCAGAGGATCCTGCTGCTGACCTGTTTTGTCTGTCTGAGATTTTTGGACTAGATAATATGATAATTTTTATTCTTTTTCTCTCTCTGTCTCTCTCTTGTTCCATCTTTGTCTTCTTATTATTTCTGGCAATATCATTTAATAAATTGCTTGAAAAAAAAACATCAGCTTTCGGTCCCATTGATTTTCTGCATACGTTTTAACTTTCATTTGTTTTGTGTCTTCTCATTCATTTTTGGTGTGGTTTGCAGAAGCCATCTTGAGGGTAATATACTCCAATATTTTACATTTTAGATTATTCTTATTAATATATTTATTTAAGTACCATGATTACAAACATGTTTATATTTGGGTTTCAGTCATTTAAAAGTACCCTCCTTGGGGCAGGGCGGTGGCACTGGAGGTTAGGTGCCTGCCTTTCCTGCGCTAGCCTAGGACAGACCGAAGTTTGATCCTCCGGTTCCCATATGGTCCCCCAGGTCAGGAGCGACTTCTGAGCGCATAGCCAGAAGTAACCCCTGCGCGCTGCTGGGTGTGGCCCAAACCCCTCCCCCCAAAAAAGTACCCTCTCTTCACCAATGCAACCTTCCCACCACCAATGCCCCATCTCCCTCCTCTCCCAACATTTATATTTTACGTTTGTCTTTTTTGCCAAGATCTAATATATTGGTGTTATTGAACATTAGTAAACAGAGGGTTTTTTGACATTTTTTTATCGTTTTGTCCATTTGTGTTTTGAAGGATATTATCAATTTTCTGAATATCTCTTTGAAAAGAAAAATGAGCTTGCTGTTCCTATTTTAATTAGCAATTTAGATAAAACCTGATTGAGTGAATATTGCTGTTCAATAATTATGTAGGATCATGCCCGTTTTCTTTTTCTGCAAATGGAATCTTAAAAAGGAATACAGCTTTTCTTAAAATGCAGTGATGAATAAACTTGGCCCACTTTTTCGACGATATGTCATGAACATTCTATTGAATCAGTATAATAAACTGAGTAATATTTGCCATTAATGTTTCTATTTAGGTTTAGAAGAATATGTTGAGCTTACTTCTGAGTTGACTTAAATTGAGTAAAGTCTAATCAAATGACTTTTTTTTATTACATTGTACATGGATCGTGTGTCATTAGACTTTCACAGATATTTTTGTACTTTGCCTGGTAGATTTACAGAGCCATGCCATTCACATGACATGCATTAACTCTATGAAATATAACTAGAAATAACACTTGTGGCCCAAGTTTAAAAAGCCAATGTTATTCCTCCCTTTCATGAAAAAAATATGGATATTCCTCAAAAGAATTGAACTCTCATATGAAATAGCCATTCCTAGAGATATACCTTAGGAACACAAAAACACAATACAAATATGACCTCTGTACTCCTGTATTCATCACAGCACTGTTTACAGTAGCCAGAATCTGAAAACAACCCAAGTTGCCTGACAAGAGATGAGTGGGTAAAGAAATGATGGTACGGGGCCCGGGAGATAGCATGGAGGTAAGGTGTTTGCCTTTCATGCAAAAGGTCATTGGTTCAAATCCCGGTGCCCCATATGGTCCCCCGTGCCTGCCAGGAGCAATTTCTGAGCATGGAGTCAGGAGTAACCCCTGAGCACTGCCGGGTGTGACCCAAAAACCAAAAAAAAAAAAAAAAAAAAAAAAAAAAAAAAAAAAAAAAAAAAAAAAAAAAAAAAAAAAAAAAGAAATGATGGTACAACTACACAATGGAATACTGTGCAGCTGTTAGGGAAAATGAAGTCATGACATTTGCTCACAAATGGAGGGATATGGAGATTATTGTGCTGAGGGAGAGTGAGAGGGATAGACATAGAATAATTGTATTTATTTATGAGATAGATGAAAAAAGACAGTATGCTAATAATAATCAAAAGACAATAGATATGAGGGTCAGGAGGACCAGTCCATGGTAGAAAGCTTGCCACAAAGAGCAGTAAGTGTGTGAGTGCAATTAGAAAATGGTCCACTATCCAATGATAGTTAGAACTGATCACTCTGGACAAGAACTGGGTGCTGAAAGGAGATAAAGTGACATGCATGGCACCCCCTCATCAACAATAGTGCAATGCAAAGAGGAGTCAGGAATAACATATTCCAAATACAGGTGAGGGTGGAGGGGTGGGAGTAAAATAGGGAAACTGATGATCGAAAATGTACACTAGTGAAGGGTGGTGTGCATTCTGTAACTGAAACCCAATTATGAACAATTTTGTAACCATGCTACTTAAATAAAGCAACTTATATTTAAAAATTAAAAACCAGTGCTAACTACTTTAAAATAAGTCTAAAGAGGGGTCAGAGTAGGGGCCAGATCATAAGAGGTGCAAGCAGTAGGGTGTTTGCCTTGCATGCGCTGAACTAGGATGAACTGCGGTTTGATCCCCGGTGTCCCATATGGTCCCCCAAGCCAGAAGCGATTTCTGAGTATATAGCCAGATGAAACCCCTGAGTGTCACCAGGTGTGATCCAAAAACCAAAAAAAAAGTCTAAAGAATGAGTCTTTACAATTATTATTATTATTTTCCTATGACTCTTTCAAGTTAGTTTGTATGCCAAGCCTGTGTCACTCCATGAGAGCCCTCAGCTGACTCAGCTGAGTAGTTACATTGAGGAAGAATCCACTGAAGTTGTAATATATTTAGTTTCTTCAGAGATACCTAGCCTTTCTCATAATGTTCCTTATACACATATTTTTCTTACTGGATTATAAATACTTTAAAGGTATACTCTGTTTAATTAACTTATAGCCACATTCATTTTTGACTGCTTTATCCCTAGTAGTACCCAGAATAATTTTACTTGCATCTTCCTGGAACATTAGAAGAAGATACTGATTTGGGAAGAGCTGACAGTGATTAATATTTCAGGAAGAATATATAATGCATATTAGATGAAATACTCTACTTCAGAAACTTGGAAACAAAAAAAGAAATATGGGAAAATAGGCTGTAGCTATGGAGATAGGTTCTCTGGCAGAGTCATGCCTTTTCGCTAGCAGAATTGCTGGGAAAGGTCAACTTTGTGCTTTTGAACTTTGGCAAACAAATTCTAAAAAATATATTTAAAGCTTTAGTTGATTCCATAGTATTTTTTCATTTTATTTTATTTTTGGCCCTATAATACAATACTATTAATGGTAGGATTTTATACATACATTAATCCAGCATCAAACCACCAATAAGCAACCCACCACCCCACCTTTCTTCCACTGTGATAAACTCAGATCTGTAGACCAGTTCTCAGACTCCATTGTGTCTGAACATTTGTTATTCTCTTACTATGTTTATTTCCATACATGAGGATGATCATTTTGTGTCTATCTCTCTTCCTGATTTATTTCCCTCAGCATGATACTCTCCTGATTTAGCAACATAGCAAATTACATGCTTTAATTGTCCTTTACAATTGAGTAGTATTCCATTTTGGATATGTACCATAGTTTCTTTATCCAGACAGTTGGTGAGTTTTTTAACAGACCTGATCTCTCGTCACTACCTGTAACTCTACTACTTGCACTGTATTCTTGACAAATTATGTATTTGGATGGTGAATATATGAACCTTTATTCTGATAGAGCATTTTTTCTGGTCTTCGGTTTTATATTGTGTAATACATAAAAAAAAGAGATGGAGTATGAGAGGAAAGAGTTTGTTACATTCTACATGCATAAGACTAGTCCATCTAGTCCCATCTTTTTTTTTAACGTTTTTATTTTTTTTATTTATGTAAAGTCTTTATTTAAGCACCATGATTGCAAGCATGATTGTAGTTCCGTTTCAGTATAAACAGAACACTCCCATTCACCAGTGCAACATTCACACCACCATTGCCCCTCACCCCCACCTGTGTTAGAGAGAGGCATTCTACTTCTCTGACTCATTACCATTGTTATGCTGTTTGTTTGTGTCCCAGAAACTCTAGCGGGGATAATAACCTACAACAGTAAAGTGGGTAAAAACGAATGGTCAACAAAATAATATTGAAGAAATGAAAGACCACACAAATGAACTGTAAGGGGACAACATGTTCTGGCAAGCGTGTGACAAATTTAATATTTAAGTAGGGAGTTTTATAAGGGGTAAAAACCAGTTATAGGTATTTAGAAGAATGTTTATAATTACAGAGCAGAGCTTAACAGTAAACAATACATTAAGCTATGGGTGTGAGCAGTAAGAATTCTGAGTTACAAAGGAGAAGGTCACAACTTATGGTTGCTCTTTGCAAACTAACTTCAGATCCAAAATATGGGATTAGTAAGAAGTAGAAAAATCTAGGAATACTATCCTCACTGAGATGGGCTCTATTATTTTAGAGATCAAGTGAAAGAAAGAGCTAAATCTACTACTAAGGTATAGTTCCCATTTTGGTGGGGTGGGGGGAGAAGTCAATAGCCCAGGATCTGTATTCTGGCTATGCCCTTACATACCAGAAAATGAGGCTGCAAGGACATTTTGAAAAAGAGAAAAATGGGGCCCGGGAGATAGCACGGAGGTAAGGCGTTTGCCTTTCGTGCAAAAGGTCATCGGTTCGAATCCCGGTGCCCCATATGGTCCCCCGTGCCTGCCAGGAGCAATTTCTGAGCATGGAGCCAGGAGTAACCCCTGAGCACTGCCGGGTGTGACCCAAAAACCAAAAAAAAAAAAAAAAAAAAAAAGAAAAAGAAAAAGAGAAAAATATTGTCTTTGATTTTGGTGCTAAATATTATCCAGGAAAGGGGTTTTAATAAAGTCTACATTTTGCCTGTAAATATCAGCAGAAGGGAGAATTGATTTTAAGGCCAAATAATATGAAAGGAATGCAATGTCAGTACCATAACACAAATCTCAGAAATATCTCTTCAGAAATTTGTCAATTCTCCACGCAGAGGCAAAAACATCCACAGCAGGCTTTTTGAGGAAACCTGTGGGGTTTTCTCAGTTCTCCACACCAGGGAAATCTGGGGATACATCTGTTGGACCTACTGAGTTCCCCTTAAATGGAGATGCATGGCCCAACACTTTGTGGTGAGTTTCATTTTGTGAGCAGGACCTTCCGACCTTCATCTCTATGATCTCTAGGAAAATTTCATGACTTCATCTCTCCTGATGGCTGCATAATATTCTATTGTGTATATGTACCACAGTTTCTTTAGCCATTCATCTGTTGATGGACATCTTGGTTGTTTCTAGAGCCTGACTATTGTAAATAGTGCTGCGATGAATATAGATGTGAGGAAGGAATTTTTGAATTATATATTTGTGTTCCTAGAGATATCCCTAGGAGTGGCAAAGCTGGATCATATGGGAGCTCAATTTCCAGTTTTTTGAGGAATTTCCATATTGTTTTCCATAAAGACTGAACTAGACAGCATTCCCACCAACAGTGAATAAAAGTTCCTTTCTCTCCACATCCCTGCTAACATTGATTGTTTTTGTTCTTTGTGACAGATCCTTAGATCAGTGGAATAGACTTGAGTATTCAGAAAATTTTCCCAGAAATACAATCAATTACTTTTTGATAAGAGGGCAAGAAACCCAAAATAGAACAAGGAAAGCCTCTTCAACAAATGATGTTGGCACAACTCGTTAGCCACTTGCAAAAAAGTGAACTCAGACTCCATCTAATATCATTCACAAAGGTCAAATCCAAATGGATTAAATACCTTGAAACAGGCCTGAAACCATATAGAACAAAACGTAGGTAAAACACTCCATGACATTGATATTAAAGGCATCTTAAAGGAAGAAATGGCACTCTTCAAACAAGGGAAAGCAGAGATAAACAAATGGGAATATATTAAGCTGAGAAGCTTTTCACCTCAAAGGAAATAATGCCTAGGATACCAAAGCCATCCACAGAATGGGAAAAACTATTCCCCCAATACCTATCAGATAAGGGGCTAATATAGAAAATATACAAGATAATGACAGAATTTAACAAGAAAAAAACATTTAATCTCATCAAAAATGGGGAGAAGAAATGAACAGATACTTCCTCAAAGAAGAAATAAAAATGGCCAAAAGAACATGAAAAAATGCTCCATATGACTAATCATCAAGGAGATGCAAATCAGAACAACTATGAGCTATCATCTCACGCCACAGAGATTGGCACACATCACATAGTCCCATCTTTAACAGTACACTGATTATACATGCAAAACTTTTGCAGTGAAACTGACAAGTAGGAATTCTATTTTTTCAAGGGTTAGGACCTAGAATAAAACCATCTTTCATATGACATTTCCCAGAGCTTGGCCCTGGCAATAATTTGTGCTCTTTGAAAGTTTCTCAATAGAATTGAAAATAATTTTCTATGACATGTTTGGAAAAAGGAAGTAATGTCATTGGGCTAGGTTGGCCTGGAAACTAAAGTGGTGCTTACATGAATTCCCATTCAATTAATTCCCATTATTGGAGGGTTATTGGTTCTAAATTGGGTATTTATTTATGCTTGATTCTCTAAAGTGATGTTGTGATTGAAGAAACTAATGCATTGCCCTTGCTTTAAGGAGGCCATGCTTGTCCATTTTTTTTTGTGGAGTAACAGAATATAGAAAAAGCACTTTATCCTTCAGAAACCACATTTCCTCTGAACTAAAATGAAAATGAAAATTTAGTGACCTTGTTTGCAGTTTTCTTAACTTCCAAAATGCCTTTGTTAATTTCTATTTAATATTTTTGGTATACAAATGGTAAAAATGTGTATTTATTCAAAATCAGCATCACAAACATGCTTATTTTTATTGTTTAACTTAGAATAAAATGCGTATCACCTTTCAATATGGTACTTTAAAAACTGTTTTTTAACTTTTATATTTAAAAAATACTTGTGGGGAAATATCAATATCAAATACAATCACATTTTTCATGAATTTATCTGTGGCCAGAATTATATGCATGAAATGCAACTATAGCATTTAATAGTTTTATATCTCTCATAATTTTATTTTTATTTAAGCACCATGATTACAAACATGATTATAGTTGGGTTACAGTCACAAACAGAACATCTCCCTTCACCAGTGTAACATTTCCCACTCCCCCCTTCCTATCCCCTGCCTGTATTCAAGACAGGCATTCTACTACAGTTATTTGTTTTTGAGTTCAGTAAACTGTTTTTTTTTTTTTTTCTTAAAGGATGTGTTAAAAAAAATACAATAGTAAAGGTGTGATCGTGGCACTTGCTGTTGTTTGCATAGGCCCAGAAAAATATGGGGAAAACGGGAAAAAAATCCTTGGCCTGATTACAAGAAGGCTTCACCCCAGAAGTATATTGGCATAAGACCGACTCTGGGCTCCAGGCATACCAGTCTGTTCAAACCGAGTCATTCTCTGTGGTCCCGGTGAAACTTTTTCACACTTTAGCTTTTTTTGGTATCAGGTTCCTATATTTAAAGATTCTGAATTCTATGCATTTCTTTCATCGAAGTCAGGCTGATGTGGAGCATCCTCTAGTTTCAGCACACCATTAAATGTGGAGCGATCTACCCTTTAGGCAGGTTGTTGCTGAGTGGTCTGGGTCTTGAAAGCACTCTTTGGAGTAAGTTAATGGCAGAGCAGTGGTAGGTCTTCCATGGGTCGTCCATGGTAGAGGTTTGCAAAAACAAAAAAATAGGAAAAAAAAAAAAGAGAGAAGAAAAAAGGGACCAGAGCAGTGGTGCAAGTGGTAGGGCATCTACCTTGCCTATGCTAATCTAGGACAAACTGAGGTTCCATCCCCCTACGTCCCATATGGTCCCATATCCCCAAGTCAGGAGCAATTTCTGAACACATAGCCAGGAGTAATCCCTGAGTGTCACCAGGTGTGGCCCAAAAACAAAACAAACAAAAACCATGGAAAATGCAATTAATTAGAATCACTTAGAGAACTGGATCTGTGCAGTCAATAGGCAATTTAGTTACTCCTTTCTACAATTGGTACATCACGTAGTGTAAAAAAAAAAAAGCCAGCAAATAAAGGAAAAATTCAAAATACATTTTAGAGTTCAGAAATTAGTCTTTTGAAAGTTCTGTTATCTGGAGAGTGTCCTCTTTTTAATGTTATGGCAGAGTTCAAGTTGGAATTAGTCCTTCAATTAAGATCTACAGCTTATGGAGAAATAGTGCTAGATACTTGCTCAGTGTTTTTGTTTTCTTTCTTTTTATCGTTTATTTTTGTGTTCCACATGACAATGCTAAGGTGTTACTCCTGGATCTGCACTCAGGAATGAACTTCTTGTGGAACCATAGTTCTGGGAATCAAACATTATTAGTGAGGCTGCAAACTAAGGAAACACTTTATCCACTATACTGTCTCTCCAGACTGGTTCAGTATTACTTTATGGAAATTTCTATCCATTTCTTTAAATTTACAAAATTTTATTTCTTAAAAATTTAAATAAAGTCACCATGAAACACATAGATAAAAGTTGTTTATAACTGTTTCAGTCATACAATATTCCAACACCCATCCATTCATCAGTTCACATTTTTCTCCACCAATGTCCCCATTTTCCCTCCTGCCCTATTCCACACCCCACACCTACCTCTGTAGCAGACATTTTGAGAACCTTTATACAGAGAACAAGAGATCTCTCATGTTTCTTTTCTTTTAGGCATTGAGGTTTACAATATTGTTATTAAAATATTATGCTTATCATTTTACTTCCTAGCAACACTCATTTCATATCCATAAAGATAATTTCCAACTACCATGTCATAGTGGTCCTTTTTCTGCCCAAACTGTACTCCCCTACTCTTTGGGACAAGTGTTCTACCATGCATTAGTTCTCTTGGCACCAATCTCTTTGTCTTTGGATAGTATTACCATTCTACCTTTTCTTTTCAATTGCACAAGTGAGTTCAATCATCCTCTCTTCCTCTGACTCATTTCACTCAGAATAATTCTGTGCTGAAAGTATGTTAGACTGAGGTCACACACACACACACACACACACACACACACACACACACACACACAAATC
>PVKC010008266.1:0-28353 GCA_004027635.1 Crocidura indochinensis | reverse complement strand
TATCTACCTCCTTCAGTCCCAGACCTGCAAGAGTATGTGATCTCCTCTGTGCTTAACTTGCTACCCAGTGGTCTAACACCTGTGTGGACTTGATAGCTCCCTTATTTACTCCTGTAATTGGGGGTCGGAACTAGATAGATCCTGTTCCATGGTTTTGTTTGAAGAAGGGAGAAGTAATACACTGGAGTAAAAAATCAAATACCCCAAAAGTGGGCGGGGTCCTTCTAGAGGCTCTCATCCTCGGTTTGAGAGATGCAGGGGATAGTGTTGAATCACTCCAGCAGTCCCGAAAAGAGTGTCACGTGAAATAATATATCCAGTGAGCATTCCAGCAATAAAGGTAAGCACCACGCACAAGCTATGATCTTGGGGTGAAAACATGGCAGAGCACATAAAAAAAGAAGAGAAAGTAGGAATATAAAAAATATCTACTTCAAAGCAATCGACAAATGCTATATAAGTAAGTTAAAGTAAAATAAAATTTAAATTTAAAAAGAAAAAAAGAAAAAAAAGGGAGAAAGTAGTTGTATAATTTTTATAGTACTCATTTTAATTACATGATTGTAAACCAAACTGTTCTATGCGAACTTTTGAATATATTGTTTGGTATTTTTTTCAAAATATTATTAAATTGATTGAATAAGAGCAATTACCCTTTGTTTAATGTAACGTTGAATTCCGAAATGCAGATATTAATGACATTTAACTTTTTTCTCTACTCTCCCAAAACATTCATTGTAAAATTGAAAGTTAGAAATGAAAATCAGGGGCTGGCAAGATGGCGCTAGCCAAGGAAGGACCTCAGTTAGATCCCCTTGCGTACCATATGGTCCCCCCAAGCCAGGGGCAATTTCTGAGCACTTAGCCAGGAGCAACCCCTGAGCATCAAATGGGTCTTGCCCGAAAAACCAAAATAAATAAATAAATAAATAAATAAATAAAATGAAAGAAATGAAAATCAGTGAAAATGTGTGATCGTGCATTACTCTTCGACATTAAGAATTAGCAATTATTTAATTTTGTAACAGTGAATCAATTAAGACTGTGCAAAGGTATTTTAATCTGATAAAGAATTTCTACTCTTTTATAATGTTATAATTCACTGATGTATATTAACTCATTTGAAAATGCCAAAAATAATAGCTAAGATTTTTAACTTTAATTTTAACTCCATTATGTACTTTTTGAATGCTTAATCACACTTAATTTCTGTTGTTTGATAAAATTTTACTCAGAATTCTCAAATATACACGGAGATAAGTGCATTTTATGTGGACAATTTGCCCATCTGAAATGTTCATCCACCAGAGGGCAACATTATCCATAAACCCTTAACAGTGGAATGGGATGAATGGAGAAAGAATAGAAAATTTAATTCGATGAACTTAAGTTTCTTATATTCTTAGTCTAATGACGTAGCCCTCAGCCTACATGCATGATGGCTGAATACCAGCAGAACTGCTGTGGTGTAGACCTAGCCTCCCCGCTGCAAAAGGCTTGGCAGACATTGATGAAAAAAGGCTAGTTGTGCCCTAGGTTAGCACATGGCAGGATAGCAACAATGAGCTTATTAAACATTAATGTATATTGACAACGAATAATGCCATGTACATGAAAATGCTTTGTGCCTTTGTCCTTTGCATAAAAACAAGAATTGCTGGAACAAAAGCTACTTATCCCAAGTAGCTGTTAATATCTATAGTAAAAATTTCCCAAACTAGTAGAATGAATAATAATATTTTTAGTCATTTATTATTGTGTAGGCTATGAAAATGTCTCTTATTTTCATTTGCCCTCTTTTTACAATAGGTCTTTGGTATAATATTAAATAAACAATGGGATTTAATTTTGTCGATTGGTAGTTGACTAGCAAGAATCATAGCCATGAGGAAAGAATAAGTATTTTTCTGATTACTGTATGTGGTAAAGGAAACTGATGACAAAGAATTTACTATATACATATAACTTTTAGATGACTGTCTAATGATTATGCTGACACATAATGTTTATTCTATAACAAAAATATGTCACACTTGATTTACCCAACTTCCTACATTAGATCTTTTTTTTTTTTTTGCTTAAATATGAACCAGAGCTACCAATAAATCCGGCTCACTTCTGGTAAATCTTGAGTGTGTCTGGTCTCTAAGTACCCACTCTTCACCCACTCCTCACTCCTATCCTCCTTTTGAATAACCCTGAAGCCCCTTTGAATGCTGCCTGACTCAGCTAACAAAGAGATAATCTTTAAGGATCCAGGACATATATATACAGAGTAAATGTGAATTCAAACAAAAATATCTTATGTAATTTTCTAATAGCAAGCACTTTAATTTAATACCATATGTATATGAGCCAAAGAATGAGTCAACATTCTTAGCTTTATGAAAACAGTGGGAAATTGTTCAAAGTCACAAGTAGAGAAAGAATTTATTTTTTAAAATAAATATCTTTATTTCAGCAGCATGATTACAGGCATGTTTATAGTTGGGTTCTATCTATCTATCTATCTATCTATCTATCTATCTATCTATC
Source organism: Crocidura indochinensis (assembly GCA_004027635.1). NCBI lineage: Eukaryota > Metazoa > Chordata > Mammalia > Eulipotyphla > Soricidae > Crocidura > Crocidura indochinensis. Next base: position 25,818 of record PVKC010008266.1, on the reverse strand, counting down.
TATCTATCTATCTATCTATCTATACATATATATACATATCACCTCACTTCACCAGTGCAATGTTCCCACCACCAGTGCCCTTCATTTTAGCTTTCATATTGCTGAAGAAACCATAATTGAGGAAGCAAGCAGTGTGGTCTCTCATCAGGGAAGTATAAGCACTGATAAATTCAGGAAAAAATGAAATTTTACATGGGTTAAATAGTAATTTCTGGAGGGAGACAAGGATGAAGCAGTTATATTATGTAACTTAAAATTACAAAGAATTACCAACAATGAGTTCTCATAGTTATGATCCCTGGTAAATATTTTGATTTTGCTCATGATGCGCTATGAACCATGATGGTCTTGCATTGGTTTTAATGGAGTTAACATCTTTAAAATAGTATAACTCTTTATATTTCTGATGTGAAAACTTACTGTATCTCCACCACCATCAAATGCCCAAAGGGCTCCTATGCCCCTTTCCTTTAAATCTCCTCTCCCTTCTGCTATGTAACTTCCTTTCTGTAGTTGTATCCCAAGGATATCACTGGATATTGCCATTTTCTTTTCTTTTTTTTTTTTGGTTTTTGGTTTTTGGTTTTTAGGTCACACCCGGCAGTGCTCAGGGGTTACTCCTGGCTCCATGCTCAGAAATTGCTTTTTTCTTGCACAATAATAATTATAGCTTGATCCTTATACAGCATGTAGTCTCTGAGCACCACCAGTATGGCTCAAAAAAACAAACAAACAAACAATATTATTTTTCCACTCAACATATTAATTTCTATTACATTAGACATTAATAAATGATATTTTTGTATTTTTTCTACTACATGACATTAGAAATTAAGAAAATATTGAATTTCCCAGGTTGTGGGTTTATTAAAAAACTTTTATTTAAGTACTGCGGTTTTACATAGTTTCTCATCATTTCGGGCATTTCATTTTCCAATATTAAGAAAAAACATCTTGGTTTATCTCCTATAAATCAGGTCTTATTCATTGACATAGTTAAGATGTGATATATATGTGGGGACCATATCAGCTATGGTTACTTCCCACTATGTTCTAAGGTCCATACCTACAGGTGTAGATTTGTAGACCCATTCTAGGGAGGGCATGCCAAGTTATATCTCATTTATGCTATTTATCCTGTGACCCCATTAGAATTTCTTATGTGTTTAATGGGGTGTTAGATGAAACACTGGTGCCATGAGTTGAATTAGGATTGGCTTCCTCTGGAAAAGTCTTCCTCCCAGTGCTATTTGAGTGGCCAAATATATAAAATACTAAAATATGCTTTTTAACAAGATGACAGTGATAAGCATTATGCAACTCCCCAGAAAAGGAAAAGCATACCTGGATATTTTAAATGAAAATATTATCAGCTAGTTAGTAGTTCTAGTTTCTGTATTATGTATCTAATCAAGTATATATATATATATATATATATATATATATATATCTTTGCTCAGTTTAATTTTTGTTTTACCCCCATACAGTGCTCAAGAGTTTCATAGTGCTGGTGGCCCTGCCATGTGGGATGCTGATGAACAGTAGTGGTGACACGAGGGCCACCCTGGTAGTGCTTGGGGTTAGACAGTTTAGAGATTTAATTCAGAGCTTCTGCATGTAAGGCATCTGTTTGGACGTTTTCAATTTCTCCCTATACCCAGTATCATACATTTTTCAAAATGGTCTCATCACTAACTTCAGTTTTTCCTAGGAACCACATAATTTTTTTCAAGATTTATTGGAGTGTGTGCTTTTTTGCTTTATAGCCTTTCTCTCTGACATGTGTTCTCTCTACCACATGCTCCCTGTGCGACACCCCCCACCCCCAAAGCCAGAACTTCTTTCTCTATGTTCTCCAGAACCAAATCCAGAGGATGGGGGAAAGTCCTATAATTAAAATGGACTTTTACATATCAAAGGAAGAGGTTATCTGGAAAGGAAGAGGAAGTCAGGGGAACGCCTTTGTTTAGGATTTCAGCTATGTTCACCTTACATTTCCAGCTTTTTTTTTATTTTTGGTTTTTGGGTCACACCCAGGTTTGCTCAGGGGTTACTCCTGGCTCTACACTCAGAAATCGCTCCTGGCAGGCTCAGGGAACCATATGGGATGCCAGGATTCAAACCACTGTCCTTCTGCATGAAAGGCAAACACCTTACTTCCATGCTATCTCTCCGGCCCCTACATTTCCAGCTTTTTTGTTTTAAACAAAACAAAACAAAAGATGAGAAAAGTTACAAAAGTTGCATTCTACTTTTCTCTGCCAGAGGCTGGAACCTCATGCCAAAACTCCAAGCATATATATATATATATATATATATATATATATATATATATATATATATATACACACGCATCATTCTCAAAACAACCAGCTTTTTCCATATTTTATATATATCAAATTTTTCATAGATCTCTAGACATAAACATTAGAACCTTTCTGCAGATATGTATAGCTTGAGATAAGTTGCTAAATATTTTTTAATGAGAACTCTAATAAGAGTTTATAGTATCCAACTTCTTTTTTCATCTACTCCTGTGGAGATTAGGACATTTTCATAGACATAATTTGAGAATAAGTGACTCCATAATAAATCACAATAAAATATCATGCTAATTGGGAAACATTCACTAGGATAGCTGAGAACTTTTAAAATACTAACACTAACATGCATTTCCCCAACATTGTGCAAACTAATATTAAAGCATCAAAGTTAGATACAAAATTATATTTGCAATAGGGAATAAAACAAAATAATAAAAAGATTCATACAGATAAAACACATTTTTTTTTGGTTTTATTTTGGGGGGGGCCACACCCAGTGACGCTCAGGGGTTACTCCTGGCTATGCGCTCAGAAGTCGCTCCTGGCAGACATGGGAGACCATATGGGAACCGGGGGATCGAACCGTGGTCCGTCCTAGGCAAGGCAGCAGGCACCTTACCTCCTGCGCCACCTCCCGGCTCCCAGATAAAACACATTTAATCAGCAATGTAGTGGTCAATGCAAATAGGGTCAAGAGATTAACCGGAAACAAAGTTAATTTTTTTGGAAAAAAAATTGGCAAAAGGCAGACAGGCTCTGATAGTCTTTTTGCTACTTGCTTGATAAATTATTTCTCTGCAACTACCCTGCTCCATCAGACCGGCCTAAGTGGTTAGAAACAGTGTGTGGGAGCGGACTCATGATCTCGTGGATATTTTTAATTTCCAACTGGTGCTTGAACACACAGGACCCAGATACTCAAAAAGTGTATTATTTCATTTCTCACTTCTCACTCAAGGATGGTGAGTGACTTGACCTCTATTGGCTAATCATGGCCTTCTTTAACTGGACTGAGTGTGCAGAGCTCATCACCAGAATATCTGCGTATATGGCACCTATTCTTAATGCAGAAGAGGCCCCTTAGGTAGGACAAAAGCAGGCAGTGAAGGGGAGAAAGCTAAAGACTCTGAGAAGCCGCCCAGAGGACGAGGCCCATGGTCTTTTTTGTATCAAATGTACTTTGTGAGAAGACCTCACCACCCCACCATCTGAAGCAGCTTATGATAAGGTAGAAGCCAAAGAGAAAGTCCCACTATATGGCTACTGGCATCAGACAGATGAGCAGACCCGTTCAATCCAGACTTTATCTTAGAAAATGAAAGCCTTTTCACACCAAACATTATCCTTTTTAAATACTGTAAGAAGGAATAAACCAAAGCTGAAATGTTGTCACCTCTTTCTCTTGTTTGACAGATCCGACTGTGCGCCTAGCATTATTCAAGAGCAATGAAAATAAAGTTTCTCTTAGAAGGTCACCAAAGAAGGGCCATTCTAGAAAAGACAGCCCTTTTGAAGGTATGACTGAATCACAGACACATACACTTTTAAATAAGATAAAGATAGAAAATTGTTTAAACACAATTTTAAATTTCGGTAGTTTTAAAATATAGATATGAAAAACTATGGTAAAAACATATCACAATAAAAAGCATAACATGTATCCTTGAATTAAAATACTAATTCAGAAGCCATGGCACAGTGGTAGTACATTTGCTTTGCAAGTGGCCGAACAGGATAGACCCGAGTTCAATCCTTGGCATCCCATATGGTCCTCTAAGCCTGCCAGGAGTTATTTATGAGTGCAGAGCCAGGAGTAACCTCTGAGCTGGGCATGGCCCCAAAACCAAAAGAAAAACTAGTATGTTAGTTAATTAGAATAGTTTTATATCATATGAATGCTTGTATTTCTATAGAAAATTGATAATGCTATGATCATTGGTGTTGCTAATTTATTGACATACCATCTGGAATACTATTAGGCAATAGAATTCACATTTACTTTGGGCACTTTGGGTGGATATATACTAAAATTGGAATGTTATGGAGAATATTTCCTAGGCTTCTGCACAATGATGATTTGAAAATTCATATTTTAAAATATATTTGTCTATATAATTGTAAGTAGTCACATGTAAAAATGGTATTGTTACATTTACTTTACTGCCAAATATAAAAATATTAAACATTATGTTTAACTTGAAGTTTTGAATATTTAAATAGTATATAGAGTTTTCCCTCTTGATGAGTGGAGGATTTTCATGTATAAGATATATTTCTGATTTTACATCTCCAAAATTATGGTCTTAGATTATTAAGCAAAAATGTTCAAGTCTGATTGTGTAGCAAACTTGACTTGAAATAAGTCTGTCATTGTTTTAGCTTTAGTATTGATATGATCATTGTTTTATTCTTTTTTGGCAATATATGAAAGAATATGAAATATTTGAAAAAACCTGAGTCAAGTATATTTGGAAGAGGTTAAGGGGATGATCTATCACATGGTGGATATGTTGTCTCACATGCAGATCATTTTGGGTTTGGTCCCTCATATCCACCCAACTCTAGATGGAGTCTGTCTGTTTGTAGGTGTTTTCCCAAGCCCCATCGGGCTCCAGGAACAAAACTTTTGGACAAAACACAAGACACTGAAAAGCAATTTGTTTCTTAATTGAAGCAGCAAAGGAGTCTGAATTTTGTATGATGGAAGTAGCTTGTTTATCGTGGGGATGTCATGTATGGTTTAGATGGGAAATGTTACTGCTGCAGCCTCAGCCCTAGGGTACCAGAACAAGTGCTCTTTCACCTGCTCCCCAGGTACCAGGGTACACACTGGCTCTGCTCACTTTGGGCTCTGTACCCTTGCCACATCTGGCATCTTCCCTGTATTGTGGACATACTTAACTCAACATGACATTCTGAGATGTGTGTATTTTATATACAGGACCTTTTAAGTATGTTCAAGAGGAGAGGTAGCTTCTATCTACATTTTGGTAAAGCTTGCCAAACCTGATTGAGGTGTTGGAATCTTCCCTATCTTGTGGACACACTTAGCATGGCATACTGAAATGTGTGTATTTTATATACAATTCCTTTTAAGTATGTTCAAGAGGAGAGGTAGATTTTATCCACAGGTAGAGCAAGTTTGGTGAAGTTGGGGTTGTGTGTGTGTTTAATGAAATTTCTCTGTTACACTATTAATTATGAGTACATGAAAACTTGGCTAAAATTAATAGCGACTTCCCACATATTATCTGTTAAAAGAGAATATAATAATTTAGAATTGAATGAATTTGTTTGGCTATGCTCAGGGGTCGCTCCTGGCAGTGCTCATGGACATATTTAGGGTGTTGGGGTGTTGGGTGTCCTGCTTGTGCAGGACAAGATTCCCTAACCATTGTACTATGTTTTAGCCCTAAGAAATGGGAATATCTTGGAAAAAAAAGGAATTTTCGTATTATTTACCTTTAAATAGCTTAAGTGTCAAACTCAGAAACAAGATATCTATCCTAACACCTGATGTTTCATTTTATATGAAAGACATTATGAAATGTGGGAGATATGCTACTATCAAGAATGATCTGGGATCATGGATGTAGCTCAATGATAAAGCACATCATAAGGTTCTGGGTTCAATGCTTGCTCACTTTAATAGTATACATTTGTTTATGGTGTGCTCATTGTTTGTGTCTTAATATATCATAGTAAACATGAAATATGGACAATTTTCTACCATCAAGAATAATATAGGACCATGAGAGTAGCCAACTGATAAAGCACATGTTCATATGGTTCAGGGTTGATCCTTGATCACCACAAAGAATAGTATATTTTTGTTTATTGATTTATGTACTAATATATTAGTAGTTGTTAACATGATATTATGTATGTTTGGGGTATTGTACCTTATAAGCTATTTAGTTTGCCCTTTTTGGAATTAGAATTCTGAAGTATAATTGGCATTTTATTCTATAGAGTGGTCTTTATGTGAACATTGAATATCCTAGTAACTAATATTTATATCAAGATATTTATTATGGAGTTGGATGAGATGAATGTCATAAAATTCTATTCTGTTTCCTTTTGTGAAAGGAAGAGTATTGCAATGGATATTTGATCATTGATCTGTGAGCCCTATCTTATTTTTTTGTCATCAATTAGTGATTCTTCTTTTTTAATTTTATTTTACTAAAGAACATGATTTGCAAAGTTATCCATAGTTGTGTTCTAAGTATACAAAGTTCAAGCACCATTTTGCCAACACTGTTAACTTCCTGCCACCAATATTCCAAGGTTCCCTCTCCTACCCCTACAACCAGGCTGCCATGACAATGTGTCCCTTTTTAAGTTTGGTTCTCATTATTTCAAGGTGGTTGGATATTTAGCTCTGTCCTTACTTAACACCACCGACATACCTAAATCCCCTTGGCTCCTGTCTCACACTGTTTTTTTTCCCTTCACTTTAGTTCTTTTCTTCTCGCTATACTATGGGGCGAAGGGTACTCTTATCACCCTTCCTTTGAGCCAATGCATTATACTTACCTTACCTTTAGTTTTACCAACTTTCATGATTCACTCTTTTAGTGATTGTCCCAAACAGACCACTGACCTCAGCTTTCCAAAAGATGGTAATGTTTTATTTTTCATTTAGCAATCGTTTTTGTTATTTATTTCAGATAACATGGTCACAGATTGTTAATATTTATGGTTTAGATTTATACCATCACTTCACCTTACCAACACAAGAGTGAAGAAATCATATTGTTAAACCAGTATTATTCATCAATCTTCATCAACCATATTGTTAAATGCCCTATTTTATTTATTGATATGAGTGTAGTAAGGTACCTCTCTTAATTTACTCAATATCATTAATATTTTCTTCTGAGCTTCAATATTTGATGTTGCTTTTGAATTTGAATCACTTTTCTAATGATTTCCAATATAAGCAAAATTTCATTTTCTTTTTCTTTTTTTTATTTTTTATTTTTTTTGGGGGGTCACACCCGGCAGTGCTCAGGGGTTACTCCTGGCTCCATGCTCAGAAATTGCTCCTGGCAGGCACGGGGGACCATATGGGGCACCGGGATTTGAACCGATGACCTTTTGCATGAAAGGCAAACGCCTTACCTCCATGCTATCTCCCGGGCCCCCATTCTTTTTTTTTTTTTTTCATTTTCTTTTTAAATGATAAATTAGGCCTCTGGCTAGTAAAATGCTTTAAACACTATATAGAATTGAAAGTACTATAAATACATATTGAGTGCATAAAATGGTACCTGTCCTATTTTTATTTGCAATATATACTTTTGATTGACTCTGGATAACTTTCTGGGTTGTTTCACCTTGATTTTTGGATATATTCTTTCCAGTCATGTGAAAGAATGCTTTATAACTGTCAGCATTTTGTAGATATAAAGTTTTTTAGAGTTTTATCAGTTATCACTTTACATCACATAGCTGCCAAATGACTGATAGAAATTCTTTATTATTGTTGTTTTTCCTGTTTTTTTTGTATGTATGGGGAAGTGTTTATTTTACTCCCCACTTTGGTGCCTAAAAAGTATAACAGATACCAGGGAATAAACCCAGGTGGGCCCTGAGCAAGGCACGTGCTCTGCTTGCTGTGCTATTTTCCAACCCAGAAAAATATTATACATGTTTATATGTATCAAAAAATAAAGACATTGAAGATAAAATAATTTTAGGAACCACTTTAATGTCTAATATTTCTTTAATAATTACTAATCAATGATAAATTAATAATTTAATAATTAATAATTACTGTATTTAAGCACCATCGTTACAGAAATGTTTGTGGTTGGGTTTCAGTCAACAAATATACACTACCCTTCACCAGTGTAACTTTCCCACCATCAATGTTCCCCATTTTCTTTCTCTCCTCACTCCCTGCATATCCTCTCTCTCACTACATGTTGCCAGTGTAGTTACTGCTTCACCTATTTTCACTGCTCCTAATGGTAAGCTTCATATCATGCTCTGAACATTCTGGCCCTCATTTCTATTATCTGAATATAATTACCATATTGCCTTTTAGTTTTTTTATATCATACAGATCAATGAGACTATTCTATGTCTATTCCTCTTCTCTGACTCATTTCACTCAGCATAATAGTCTCCATGCCCAATCATGTATAGCAAATTTCATGACTTCATTTTTCCTAAAGGCTTCAGAGTATTCCATTTTATAGATGTATCACTATTTCTTTAGTCACTCATCCATTGTCAAGTATGTGCATTGTTTCCAAATTCTGACTATTGTAAATAGTGCTGCAATAAACATAGGAGTGCAGAGGCCATTTTAATATCATGTTCCTAGGATAGATCCCTAGGAATGTCATTGCTGGATTATTTGAAACTCAATTTCCAGCTTGGTATTTTTTCCAGGAATATCCATATTATTTTCCACAAAGGCTAGACTAAACATTTCCACCAGCAGTAAATGAAAGTCCTTTTCTCTCCACATCCATGCACTGGTTGTTTTGGTTCTTTGTTAGGTGTGAGATCTTGCCTCATTGTTGTTTTGATTTAAATTTCCCTGGTGATTAGTGATATTGTACAGATTTAATGCAACCCCTCTAACTCCTCTAAGGATATTCATGACATTTTTTAAAAAAACAGATCAAACACTCCTGAAATTCATTTGGAACAACAAACTCCCACAAATAGTTAAAACAACCCATAGGAAAATGAAGATGGAAGGCATCTTTTCCCAATTTCAAATTGCACTGCAAAGCAATAGTCATTAAAACTGCATGGTATTGGAATAAAGGTAAACCTTCTGATCAGTGGAATAGACTAGTATATTTAGAGAGTGGCCCAAGATATACAATCAATTAATCTTTTATAAAGAGGCAAGAAATACAAAGTGGAACAAGTAAAGCCTCTTCAATAGGTATTCAGAAACTGATCAGCAAACATGTAAAATAGCAAACTCAGATCTATCTTTTGACACTACAATCAAAGATCAAATCAAAATGGATTAGACCTTAATATTATACCTTAAACTATAAGGTATATAGAAGAAAACAGGCAAAATATTCCATGACAGTGAAACTAAAGGCATCTTCAAAGAGGAAACAATTGTCCAAGCAAGTAGAAGCAAAGAGAAATAAAGAAAATTACATTAAACTGAGAAGTTTAATGACTTCTCATTAAAAAGTTAGTGACTAGGATATAAAGGCCACTCATGGAATGGATGAAACTGTTTACCCAATAACCATCTAGTTAGGGATGAATTCTAAGAAATACACAGTACTTTACAAAAAATCATCTGACCTCATCAAAAAATAAAAGAAAAAATGAACAGGTACTTCCTTTATAAAAGAAATATACATAGCACTAATCATCCGGCAGATTCAAATCGAAACAACAATGTCTACAAATTTATAAAAATATTCATTATCTAATAGTATGAAAAGTCAATTTTTTTAATATTGTAATGTGGCCACATTGTCAATTTAGCTAATTTAGATTCATAGCTAACAGATTATTTCTCCACATAACCACAAAGAAATCTTGTGTTCTTTTCATATATTATTTTTATAGGCACAGAAATATTTATTTATATTTACTTTAAATGTTACCTGCTCTCATCTACTGAAATTTAAAATTTTTTCTCCTACCCAAAGACCTTTGAACTTCTAGCTTTGCCATATAAGGAAGACAAGCTTCTTCCTTGTTTGGAAAAAAGTAAGTTACATCAGATCCAAAAGCATCTTAAAGAGACAAATATAGTTATAGCCTCCTCAATATCTGGGGAAATTTGATTTGATTTTAAAGATAGGTTTTCTTCATTCCCAGTCTGGGACTGTCAACACTACCATACTTCCTATTTAAGCTCTTATAAAACTGAAGATTTACACATACCATATGTCTTTAAACATCATAGACATTCAACTATTTTTGTATTAAATTTTGAGTATTGAAAGCATTACAAAGACCTTTAATTTCTGAAGATTTTACTTCAGAGCATTTCTAATCAACCCATCTTCTTTTGTGGTATATTTTACTATATGATTATAAGCATTTTTCCCTTCAACTTTCTCTCTTTTAATACCAACTTAAAAAAAAAAAAAAACGTCACAGTATGTCGATTGTTTTAAAGTAGCCTTTGTATTCTCAGAGCTTCTTTAGAGTTCTTCCCAGAAGTAAGGACAAGTCACTTGGTAGTAAGAACTGGATGAATAAACCCCCCAGACAAACAAAAGCCATCTGATAGCAAGAGAATATGTTCACAATAGTCCCCTGAGCAAGTAGAAATAGGTGCGAAATCAATGTTATAAAATGTGATGTTCTCATCAACATCTCTGTTTCCAACTTCATTTTTCTTTAAATTACAATAGTCTGACTGAATAATAAGCTTCATCTAACATATAAGTATTCAAAACCTATTATCATAGCACCTATGCTGATAATGTGATAATGTTCCAGTGCACAATTAAAATGATTGGGAATCCTTGTCCTAAATAACTGAACATACAGGTAAAACTGCATGATGCTAACAATGTTCATTTCTGTGAACATTTAACAGGCTTTAACAAATTGGACTAACAACTTTCTTTTTTCTTCAGTGAGCCACTTCTTATCATTCCTGACCATTAACTCCTTAGGAGGATTTCATGATTTTAGTAGGCCAGAGGATAATGTAATTTTTTTCAAAAACAAAGAGAGAGATAAAAAAGTGCTTTACTTTCATGCAGTTATCTGAATTCAATCCCAGGCACCCCCATGATCCTCTGAACACTGCCAGGCATGGATCCCTCAGTACATCCAGGAGTGGTAAACAAAAATACTGTAATTTATTTTTGAGCATTACTATTTGCAGAGCAAACTGAAAAAAAACTATTGTGTATCATGTAATATATTTTAATGTATGATAGTAGCCTTTGTTGCTCTTTTCTGTCCCTTTGCATTGTTCAGGGCATTTTTTCCCAAGTAATTTATCTACAACTATAATAAAAGTCTCCCCCAAAATTTTAAAGATGGAACAAAGCATTTCATCTTTTGCAAAAGTTGAAAAGCTTGTACTTTCTGCTTGTACTTTTTAATTAAAGATGAATTATAAAATCTCTTGTATTTATTACAATATTATTTTATAATTTTTGTGTTACCCAACTTTACTAATAGAAAATGATCTGGTAAAAAAATTAACAATTACTATGAAGCAAGCTGAAGAAATTTGAAAGCCCAGATTTAAAATAATAATATAATATCAGAGATATCTTTTCACTCTGTCTTCAAATTAAATATGACATTTGTCATTATTGAGGAAATGTTTTTCATACATCCCACTTCACTATATCCTGTATTATGACCCAGACTAATAATGCCAGCTTTCCTTTTTGTTCCTCAATTAGTAAGGTCTTATGTGAGAATTTTTATTTGTCTTTGCCTGGAAAAAAAATCCACCTTTACACAATCAGTCATTCCACCAGCAGCTCCTCTTTGTTCATGCATACTTTTCTTCCATGCAGGGGTTGCCCATTTCATACATCCTCAAATATCTGTTTTCTTTGCCAATTGCTTTCTCATTGAATCTTCTCTAGTTATAGAATTTATCTGAGACTATTTTATTAGTTTAAAAGGTTATTTGTATGTTCCTCTGCAATCAATAATCTTTAAGTTTTATATCCCATAGAAATTTTTGTCTTTCATCTGCAGCTGGAAGAGATATGTAGAAAATCAGTAGTTGGAATATATAATTGTTAAAGAAGATAATTATAGTGAATATGCTTATAAATAAAATTCTAACTATTTTAGGCAATATCATGCCATTGAGTATCAAAAGATTTTCATTCTCTTCATTTTTCTACAGAAAATACAATTTGATAAGGAAATTCAGTTTTGAGAAGCATGAAAGAAATCGTAATTTTGACATTATTTATGAGTAAGAAAGACAACAGAAATCCAGTATCATAAATATTTATTAACTTTTGGGGAGGGTTGAGCCACAACCGGCAATGCCCAGGGGTTACTCTTGGCTATTTGCTCAGGAATAACTCCTTGCAGGCATGGGGGGATCATATGGGATGCCGGGATTTGAACCAACTAACTTTGTTTCTGGGACGTTTGCAAGGCAAACACCATTGTGCTATCTCTCCCCCTTCTTTTTTTTTAACTTTTTGATATGTATTAATAAAAAATTGTTTTGTGTGTGTGTGTGTGTGTGTGTGTGTGTGTGTGTGTGTGTGTGTGTGTGTGGTTTTTGGGTCACACCCGGCAGTGCTCAGGGGTTACTCCTGGCTCCATGCTCAGAAATTGCTCCTAGCAGGCACGGGGGACCATATGGGGCACTGGGATTCGAACCGATGACCTTTTGCATGAAAGGCAAACGCCTTACCTCCATGCTATCTCCCGGGCCCCCAAAAATTGTTTTTTAACTTTCCCTGAATTGGAACAGATAGAATATACTGTTAATCTCTTTTAAATGATATATATTTATGTAGAATATTTTACTTTTTGCATGTAATACATATCATTTATAATATGCATATATGTAACAACTTTATTTGTATCTTATGAATAGTAATATATGAAAGGAGCTTATGACTGAAACTTATGTATGATGCGTATTTATTTTAAAAGTGAGAAGAAATTTAGAGCTCTTGGAGTTCTTTAAAATGGACCATGATATATAGACTTTTGAGATATTTGTTTTTACTTAAAAAAGTAAGAAAGCAGTGTTAATGGCTGCAAAATTAATTTTTCAAAATCAACTTTAAGTCAGTGAAAAACTAACAATAAGTAAGTCATTATGAGTCAATAATGAAATGTTGAAAGATATAGCACAATTATTTTTATTATCACCAGTAAGTGGAAATAGACATTTGATCTTTTGCCAGAAATCCACATAAACATTCTCAATAATTGTATAATAGCATCTAAAGCTTAAAATTATCCTAATATTTTTACTAAGATAGATTTGTATAAAATTTAAGAATACAATATAAAGGGAAGAACATAGTCATTAATCACCAATCAATAAGTTCGCAGTAGCAGGGACACAGTGGAATATACTGAGAGTTTTAGTAGATATTTAACTTACAAAATCTGTAAATGAAGATCTATAATTAAAATAATAACGCTGGGGAACAGAGAGAATAGTCAATAAGGCACTTGATTTGTACATGGGACTAACTCAGTTTGACACCAGGTACCACTGGGTGTGACTCTTGAGCAGAAAACTAGAGCAAGCCCTGAACACTGCCAGATGTGCTCAAACAAGCAAAATAAAACAAAACAAACAAAAATGGCATTGAAATAACTAATTTTTTTTTGTTTTTGGGCCACACCCAGTGACGCTCAGGGCTTACACCTGGCTATGTGCTCAGAAGTCGCTCCTGGCTTGGGGGACCATATGGGACACCGGGGGATCGAACTGCGGTCCTGATCCTTAGCTAGCACAGGCAAGGCAGGCACCTTACCTCTAGTGCCACCGCCTGGCCCCAAAATAACTAAATTTAACTGCAGATTACTCTAAATTGAATAGAGAATTACTTGATTGAAAAAATGCCCCTGAAAGAAATACTTAAATTGGATAGGAAAGCAAAATAAAGCATACAGAAAGAGAAGAAATAATGAGATATAAAGGAAATGTAAATGCATATCTAACTAGAGCAGTGGTTGGCAACCTGTGGCTCGCGAGCCACATCTGGCTCTTTTTTTATGATAATTTTTTTATTCTTTTTTTTATTTAAACATTTTGATTACATATATGATTGTGATTAGGTTTCAGTCATGTGAAGAATTCCCCCTTCACCAGTGCAACATTCCCACCACCAATGTCCCAAGTCTCCCTCCCTCCAACCCCACCCACACCTGTACTCCAGAGAGGCTTTCCAGTTCTCTCATTCATTCACGTGATTATGATAGTTTTCTGTGTAGTTATTTTTATGACTGCACTCACCATTCTTTGTGGTGAGCTTCATGGAGTGAGCTGGAAGTTCCAGCCTCCTCTCATTGTCTCTGATGATTTTTGCAAAAATGATTTTTATTTTCTTTAAAACCCATAGATGAGTGAAACTATTCTGCGTCTCTCTCTCTCTCTCCCTCTTACTTATTTCACTCAGCATGGTAGATTCCACATACATCCATGTATAGGAAAACTTCATGACTTCGTCTCTCCTGACGGCTGCATAATATTCCATTGTGTATATGTACCACAGTTTCTTTAGCCATTCGTCTGTTGAAGGGCATCTTGGTTGTTTCTGAGCCTGGCTATTGTGAATAGTGCTGCAATAAATATAGGTGTGAGGAAGGGGTTTTTGTATTGAATTTTTGTGTTCTTAGGGTATATCCCTAGGAGTGAAATAGCTGGGTCGAATGGGAGCTCAATTTCCAGATTTTGGAGGAATATCCATATAGCTTTCCTTAGATGTTGGACTAGACAACATTCCCACCAGCAGTGCATAAGAGTTCCTTTCTCTCCACATCCTCGCCAGCACTGATTATTCTCATTCTTTGTGATGTGGGCCAATCTCTGTGGTGTGAGGTGGTATCTCATCATTGTTTTGATTTGCATCTCCCTGATGATTACTGACGAGGAGCATTTTTTCATGTGCCTTTTGGCCATTTGTATTTCTTTTTTTTATCAAAGTGTCTGTTCATTTCTTCTCCCCATTTTTTGATGGAATTAGATGTTTTTTTCTTGTAAAGTTCTGTCAGTGCCCTGTATATTTTGGATATTAGCCCCTTATCTGATGGATGTTGGGTGAATAGTTTCTCCCACTCGGTGGGTGACTCTTGTATCCTGGGCACTTTCTTTTGAGGTGTAGAAGCTTCTCAGTTTAATGTATTCCCATCTGTTGATCTCTGCTTCCACTTGTTTGGAAAGTGTAGTTTCCTCCTTGAAGATGCCAGATGCCTTTTGTCTTAATGTCATGGAATGTTTTACCAACGTGTTGTTCTATATACCTTATGGTATCAGGTTGGATATCGAGGTCTTTAATCCATTTGGATTTTACCTTCGTGCATGATGTTAACTGGAGGTCTATGTTCGCTTTTTTGCAAGTGGCGAACCAGTTCTGCCAGCACCACTTGTTGAAGAGGTTTTCCCTGCTCCACTTAGGATTTCTTGCTCCTTTGGCTCTTTACACTTTTAATTTGGTTCTTCTGTGTGCGGGGCTGCTCCAGGAGTCAGGACTCTGCTCCTAGCCCTGTCAGTGCGCACCCTGTGGCTGGCTCCAAGAGTGTAATGTGATACCCAGTATCAACCCCAAACAGAGGTATTCCCCAAAGTCATCCTTTTTTAAACCTCTTCCTTTGATATGTAAAAACCCACTGAAATTAACTTTTGTCTCTCTTGACCTGAAGCCTCCTGGTATTGGGAATTGTTTGTTTTTTGTTTGTTTGTTTTTGTTGTTGTTGTTTTTTGGGAATTGGTTTTAATAAAGAAAGAGGTGTTCTCGCTTTTTGGGCTCAAGGCAGAGAGTACAAGGTACAAGGCCCTGGACTCCATGATCATCCATTCCTGACTTGCTTGGTTTATTATTCCTTTCCTGCTACCCTGTTTCTTCAGATCAGGTTGGGTGGGGTTTAGAAATACAGTGCCTGGAGTGATCTTAAAACACATATTTTATGTTGCACAAGAGTGGGCAACTTCCATGAAGGGATTCTCAACCCAGAGTTTTCTTTTCCATGGATTCTCATGATCAAAGTACTCATGATTAAAGTTGTGAACTAAAGCTTTAAATGCTGTTTTTCATATTGATTATGACTTTCTGCATAATATAAGTGCCAATCAGAATTTTTTTGCAAGAGTGGAAACATTTCAGTATCTCCTTCTCAGACACAACTATCCCAGAATCAAATTCTTTTTTGAACACATCCATCTTATGTCTCACTGTAAAAACTACTTGTGAAACTCCCCTGCAGAGAAATATTAAGTTCATAGAGAAAATGAACAATGTCTGTCAAATACACAAGCTTAGCTACCCATTCCTTGTCCAAGTGGGGCATAGAAGAATAATAAATGGCAATATGGTAATAATATCTAGAGAAAATAGGGATGGACAGGAGGACTAGTCCATGATAGGAAGCTTGCCATAAAAAGTGGTGAATTCAGTTAGAATAAAGAAAGGTACATTATGACATTGATAGTTGGAACATATTGCTCTGGACAAGAACTAGATGCTGAAAATAGATAAGTGACATGCATGGTACCCTTTAATTAACAATATTGCAAACCACGGTGTCATAAAGGAAAATTTGCAAACCTCAGTGTCATAAGAGAAAAGAGAGAGAAAAAAGCAAAATGCCTGCTCCTGACATAGGCAGAGGAGGGTGAAGGGGAAGGAAACAAGGGACATTGATGGTGGGGAAAGTGCACTGGTGAAGGGTGGTGTGCATTCTATGATTGAAACTCAAATAATAACAATATTGTAATAAATATGCTTAAATAAAAATTATTTTAAAAAGTTTCAGGCACTATATCATAATTCCTTTATGATATGATATCATATGCCTTTAACAAAGTGCTATTTTTGTTTTTGTGTGTAATTTAGTTTAATTTCTTGCAGCACACACTAAAGTGACAATGGATTTTTTTTTTCCTTTCAGTGAAATCACTACTTTTCTCGGAACACTGTTCTTGCTTTTAAAGATTGTTAAAAGGTTTTTGTCTTTTACCTGTTTCATCTCCATATTGTAGGGTTTCAAATTTCAGCACATTTTGGTTATCAAAAGGAAACATTTTGAAATGATTTGCTTCCTTATTATCAGAAATCAAAGCATTTCTCCTTGAGAAGTGTGTTCACTATCCAGAATTAAACGGTCAGTGGATTCAAAAACTGTATTTCATGGTGCATGTTACTTCACATCCAAATCAGCTTAATCATAAACTACAGGGGAAAGAAAGCATCATTTTTTCGATTTTAGAAGTTATTTCGTTTGAAAACAAATTATCTATTTTTGCTCAAGATTTTGACAGAGAAACTTTGGTTCACTTTCCAAGCCTGTTGAAACATCGCCAAGAAAATAATTCTGATATTGACATTACCTATTTTAAAACAGCACTTTTAAATACTAGGGAAGCTTTTCTCAAAAGGTTTCAGGAGTTCAGAAACAGCAAAGCAACATTGGCCTTTATTAAAAAACCTCTGGATGCCACTGTAATGGAATTAATTTTTTCTCCCTTTAATATCGACATTGGAAACTTTGAAATGCAATTGCTGGAATTAAAAAAACGAACTGTGGGGGCCGGGCTGTGGCGCTGGAGATAAGGTTCCTGCACTAACCTAGGACGGACCGCGGTTCGATCCCCCGGTTCCCCATATGGTCCCCCGTGCCTGCCAGGAGTCTCTTCTGAGCGAATAGCCAGGGGTAACCCCTGAGCGTCATCGGGTGTGGCCCAAAAATAAAAAATAAAAAAAAAACAACGAACTGTAGAGCTCGAAATTTTAATGTTGTTTTGCTAATTTATAAAGATTGGAGAAACAAATGTGAATTTAGTTCACAGCACAAGTGGTCTGCTTTGAAAGACCTGGAGAAGGAAGATATGTTGATTTTTAACACCTGGAATAGTATTCCTGACTCATATAATCAATAAAAATAGCTAGCATTTGCTGTTCTTTCCTTATTTGGGTCTACATATTTATGCAAACAATCATTTTCAAGCATGAATCTTATCAAGAGTAAATTGAGAAATCGTCTCATGGATGAGAACTTGGAATCATGCCTAAAATTAAAAACAACAACATACAAACCTGACTTACTCAAACTATTCAAGGAAATTCAAGGCCAATGTTCGTTCACATTAATGTTTGTGACTTTGTCAGTCATTGTCAGGATGTAATTTCCTCTACATTGTAAGGCAAATTTTAAAGAATTTAACGTTATCGATAAATAATATTGTTCTAAAGTTTCTGTTTTATTAGTTGTGTTATCTGTATCCTCCCAACCTATGTGGATATTGCATGCAGAATATTCTCAATAAAAACTCATTGAAATTAAAAACAGTGTACCATCCTATGTATTTTCGATTTTAAAAATGTGGCTCTCAGGGCCTGAAAGATAGCATGGAGGTAAGGCGTTTGTCTCTCATGCAGAAAGTAAGTGGTTTGAATCCTGGCATCCCATATGGTCCCCTGAATCTTCAAGGAGCGATGTCTAGCATAGAATCAGGAGTAACCCCTGAGCACTGCCCGGTGTGACCCAAAAACCAAAAAAAAAAAAAAAATTGTGGCTCTCAAAATAAATTTCAATCATGGTTTTGGCGAGATTTGGCTCAGTTGAAAAAAAAAGGTTGCTGACCACTAACTAGAGTCTAAGGAAAATTGAGTGGTGTAGATGTGGCATTGAATTAATAATTAATAATTTACCATAATGAGTAAAATCTAATAGGAGATCCAACAAACTTGCTGAATCACAAGGTATGTATAAAAAACTATGCCATAGTGCATGAATATAATTGCTACAAATAAAAGGAAAAAATGATAGTGAGACACAAAAATAAATTATTTTCTTTTTTTTTTTTGGGTCACACCCGGCAGTGCTCAGGGGTTACTCCTGGTTCCATGCTCAGAAATTGCTCCTGGCAGGCACGGGGGATCATATAGGGCACCGGGATTCGAACGGATGACCTTTTGCATGAAAGGCAAACACCTTACCTCCATGATATCTCCCGGGTCCCTATTTTCAATGTATTAAACTTCTAATATGAAGAATCAGAAGATGATAATTATGCATTGCGTCATCCGTGTTCTGAGAGTACTTGAGGGTAGGACTTTTTGGAACTATGGAGGCAAAAGGAGAGTGACTGTAATTGAATTAGCGTAATTTTCCAACCAGACAAGGAGCCACCAAGAAAGAAGGATGGAAGCTCACAGAAAATATCTGGTGCGGGGGCCAGGCGGTGGCGCTGGAGGTAAGGTGCCTGAGCTAACCTAGGACGGACCGTGTTCGATCCCCCGGTTCCCCATATGGTCCCCCGTGCCTACCAGGAGCAACTTCTGAGCGAATAGCCAGGAGTAACCCCTGAGTGTCACCGGGTGTGGCCCCCAAAAAACAAAACAAAACAAGAAATATCTGGTGAGACTAATATCAGGTGAGGTCACCACAAGCCACAAGTCAAAGCTAGATCTCAGAGAGAGTCATCTTTCTGACAAATTGATCTTGTAATGCAAGCTTCTAGATTTATGAGCAAATGCATTTCTAATATTTAATTATCCACTGTGGAGTATTTTCTTGTGTCAGTCCTTGATGACCAATCATTAAAATGCTAAAAGAAAATAGGTTCCATCATGAAAATCTTTACCCAGTAAAAACTTTTTCCAGAGTGGTTATAAGGCATTCATACCACCAACTTCTCATTTGTCCTTCCATGTATATAGCCAAAGGAAAAAGAACATTTAGATGTATGAGCCACAACTTTCCAGAGAAAGTGGGTTTAAGAGTTTTAGAGATAATCTAAATCTCATTTGTCTCCTTTATTTGTTGGCAATGCCTCCATCTACCTGTTGCCTACCTCCTTGTTATTCAAGATTTTTTACTGGAAAGTTTAGCAAGGTTTCATTAAAACTGTTGCAGTTCTTTAGAACATTCATTCTATCCCAGAAAATTAACATCATATAAAGAGATTTAGACTGAGAAAATTTAGATTTGAATCTTTAGTGAATATTCTCATAAAATGCTGCCATATAAATATTTGTTTATCTTTTACTGGAAAAGTTGATTGTTAACTCTTCATTTTATATATTCAGAAAAGATTTTGTTTTTCAGTCCCAGATATAAAAGCCTAGTCTCCCACATACAGGAAATGCTTTATATGAGCCACCATGAAAATATAGTGTTAAATGATGTAATAATATTAGAAGTAATAGATGATGGATATATAATTTTTAGTAAAACTTAAGTAGAGATATTTTAAGGTATAAATTAACACATGGGAATATAAGGAAGTGGCAGTAGTAATCAAACTTTTTAGGAAAGAAAATAAATATATCATAGAAAATAAATATATGAACCAATTAAAAATACAAGAAATATCAAAAATTTGCATAATAAAAGATGGTACTTAAGTCCTTTATAATTGGGATTCAAGTAAAATAAAATGAAGATGATTATTATTGAAAATTATTGAATTCTTAATTTTTCAGATAGAGTAAAAAATTATCCCTTCTAAAAACTTCAATATTAAAAGCAAATACATGGCATTTTGCTAAAAGATATAATATTATCTTAAACATGTAATCTATATTATATTACTTGCATTCTCATTCAGTATAATATCTATTAAATATAAGGTCCTAATTCTTTCCCCTGATCAATTCTCAGCATGCCAATAAGTAGGGTTTTTAGCTTTAATAGCCATAAAAATAGTATGAATGGGATGCTTTAAAAAAAGAAAATGATTTATCAGCATTTTATTTTATTTAAACTTTATGTTTTATGTTTATTATGGATACTCTATGTTCTATGCAGTTCTTTGTAAATTCTTTTCACATTTTTAATTTTAATTTTTTATTTATTTTAACACCATGATTACGTATATGATTTTAGATGGGTTTCAGTCATAAAAAAAAGAAAACCCTTTACCAGTGCAACATTTCCACCACCAATGCCCCATCTTCCTCCTTCCCCATCTCCTGCCTGTTTTCGAGACAGGCATTCTACTTCCCTCACTCATTAACATAGTGATGATAGTATAATACTCTAACTACACTCACTACTCTTTGTGGTGAGCTTCAAATTGAGAGCTGGTCCTTCCAACCCTCATCTCTGTTGTCTCTGCATTATTTCAATAATGTCTTTTTTTTTTTCTTAAAACCAATATATGAGTGAAACTATTCTGTATCTATCTCTCTTCTTCTGACTTATTTCACTCAGTTTAATGGTTTCTCAAGGGTTCCTCTAACTATACATGGGTGTTTATTGTTCCAAATGAGTTCAGGAGTTCTTGATAAATATTATAAGTCCATAGAAGAATGATACAATAAGAACAAATTGACTATAGGAAATTATCAGAAAAGTATTCCAAAACTAAGGACAATAATTTCTACATCAAAAGAACCCACTAAAGGCCAGAGCTATGGTGTATCAGTAGGGCATTTGCTTTGCATGTGGCTGACCCAGGACAGACCGTGGTTCCATGTAGCATCCTATAAGGTCCTCCAAACTAGGAGTGATTTCTGAGCGCATAGCCAGGAGTAATCTCTGAGCGTCACCCCTCCCCCAAAAAAAGAACCCAATGAATGTCAAGCAAATGTATTCATCATTGACAAAACCAGTGACAAAGGAAAATATTTTTTGTTTGTTTTTGTTTTTTGTTTTTTGGGCCACACCCAGCGATGCTCAGGGGCTACTCCTGGCTATTCGCTCAGAAGTCGCTCCTGGCAGGCACAGGGGACCATATGGGGAGGTCCATCCTAGGTTAGCACAAGCACGTATCTCTAGCGCCACCGCCCGGCCCCAGGAAAATATTTTTAAAATCATCCAGCCATGGCAATTTTCCCCTCTGAAAAATGGAAAGAGTTTTATCTCCTGAGCGCGAGCACACATACACACTTTTCTTCTCACTTTTCTCTAAACAAATTGTTTTTAATAAATTTACTTTACTTCAAAAATGAAATAGAATATTTTAACAATAAATACAGAATATATACAATGTATCAGTTATTTGTAAGGCAGTGCTCTAGGGCCCAGGAGATAGCATGGAGGTAAGGCGTTTGCCTTTCATGCAAAAGATCATCGGTTCGAATCCCGGTGCCCCATATGGTCCCCCGTGCCTGCCAGGAACAATTTCTGAGCATGGAGCCAGGAGTAACCCCTGAGCACTGCCAGGTGTGACCCAAAAAACAAACAAACAAAAAAAAAGATAATGGGACAAAATATTCAACATTTGCAGAAAAGATATCTATAATCTAGAATTTTATAACAGGAAAATTACTAGCAAAGTGAAAGTATATAAACATAGCAAGTCCTCAATTATTTTCCATAAAGTTATAGTCAGGAAGCTCCTGGAAGAACATCCCCACACAAAAGCAAAATAATAAACTATAGAAAGTAATGCATGAGTCCTAGAGAGGGAAAGAGACATTTTTATGAGTGTGAAGATAGATCCCAGGATAACTCATGTTTAAACAGCAAACAGTTCTTTGTTTCAAGTTGCTAGCAATTTTTTTGAGGAAAAAACTTTTGATCATCCTATGTGCTTGAGCCTACCAATAAAAATCTACTTTTTTTTTTGAAGAAAATTTAGAAATGACTTGTAGCTATGGATAGAATAATAATGCATGAATGTATACAGATGTACCCTGGCAAACTCTGTACTGAGAATGCTATAATTTTTTAATGAATTGATTAATTGTAGGGAGTATAGTAATTTTAAAAAGGGCACACATACAGGAACTATTGTCTCTTTTTTTTCTGTTGGCAGGTGAGTGTTTTGAGACCAAATCAACAAACTCAAAAAACACAATAGTTCGCATAAAGCATGGTTTTACTTAGTCTGCATGAAGGACCACTAAACAAGTTTAATATACTTGGAGACATTTCAGGTCTTGTTCACAACATCTGAGTTAGAGCCATTTTGCACTTGGGAAATATGCAGGCATAATAGATGAGTTTGTGACTCTGAAGATCATCTTTATTCAAGGAAATAGTAAATTCAAGAGATTATGGCACCATTTATAATAAGATTATAAATCAGATAATAATAATATAGTTTTCTCAGATTATGGCTAAATGGTAGCTCAGTCCACTTAGAAATAAATAACTAAAAAATAGAAAAAATATATAACTAGTTCCCATTATCTGATTCTATTGAATCTTAACAAAAAAGAGTAAACAATCTCAACAATGACATAACTGTAATTGATCTGACAAAAGGAATATTAATTGATCTTGAATACAGTTAAGACAAATCCTCATTTCTCTTGGCAGCGATAGTGAAAGCATAGAGCAAGTTTTAATCCTTTTCCTTCCAGTAAGTAGACTATATGACTCAGCTATTTATTATATGTCTAGAGTATCACATAGTCAAGTTCTAAATATGATACAATAAAAGAAGTGTGATTTTTCTGGGGCATAGGTAAAGAGAATATATGTGAGTATAGTAAAACACTTGGAAAAGGGTAAATCTTGTAAAGTCATTGTTATGTCAAAGATTTAGGGCTAATGAAATAGAACAGTGAAAAGGAACTTACCTACACATGGCCAACCCATGTATGGTACCCAGCACAACATATGATCCTCTTAACCCCACCGAGAGTGATCCCTGAGCAGAAAGCCAGAAGCTCTGAAACGCAATGTATGTAGCACTAAAAAAAGGAAAAAATAAAAGAACATTTCAAACCTAAAGAAATCAAGATATGCTAAGATTTACTGAAGAAGTGACTAATTTGATTGAATATGGTTGTTTTTTGAAAAACATACGGGGTTGAGTATGAGTTAGAATAGAGATTAATATTACTATTCTCATATTTTTAAAGTTACTTGTGATTATAACTAATGAAGCTGTTATGTTAAGCTTTAATAAAATTTGATTTCTAAGATCTCAAAATGTCTGTAAAATAAGCAACTGATAGACCTTGTTTTTTTTTTTGTTTGTTTGTTTTGTTTGATTTTTTTGGTTTTTTGGGTCATACCCGGCAGTGCTCAGGGATTACTCCTGGCTCCATGCCCAGAAATTGCTCCTGGCAGGCACAGGGGACCAAATGGGGCACCGGGATTCAAACCGATGACCTTTTGCATGAAAGGCAAACACCTTACCTCCATGCTATTTCCCGGGCCCCAATAGACCTTATGTTTAACAAAAATTTAGTAAAAGAAAACCTGTTGTGGTTAGAAAAATGGTTTTGAAATAACTAAAGCAAAATGATTCATCAATAGACTGATACTAAAAAAATCTTAGATTCATTTCATGTATGAGGAAAAGATATCCAAATGAAATCTTGGTGATGAAGGAGGGAATAAAGAGTGATGAGGGGTGAACATTAAGGTAAATATACATGAGTATTTATTATGCAAGTAGTCCACAATGATAATTTCTGTTGAGTTAAAATTATGTATATATCTGATAACAAAGATATTTAGATTTCATTTTTCTAGTTATTGTTTAGCATAGATTATTTTATGTTTAGGATTGATTAATTTTTTTTTTGTTTTGTTTTGTTTTGTTTTTAAATTTTTATTGTGACTAAAGTTCATTACACAGAATTATTTACGGTACATAGTGACAATGAGTGAAGGGTATTCCCACCACCAATGTTGTCCTCCCTCCACTCCTGTTCCCAGTATGTCTCCCATATCTCCCTCCCTCCTTTGCTCTCCCCCTCTCCCCCCACAGATACTAGTGTAAGTGGTCTCCACTTAGTAGCTTGTTGTGGGTCAGGTATCTATTCTGTTTGGTGTTCCAGTCTGATCATTTTTTTTATTTACACTGCATGGTCATATGTCTGGCCCTGATAACATCCTTTTCTCCCCTCAATTTATGAGTCTGAATACTTCAAGTTGTGCTATTCTGTTTGGGATAAAAGGGTTAAGAAAAGGAGAAGGGAAAATTTGGCATCAACTACTAAAAGCAAAAGAAATTTAAAAATCACCAAGTAATATCCACAAGAGTGAAAAAAAAAGGTGGAGGAAAAAAGAGAAGGAAAATAATGTCAAAAACAGATAAAAGTAAGTGAATAAAACAAAACAAAACCAGAAAAAAAGGAATAATGGTGTGGCAGGGTTTGGTGCTACCCACTTTTTTTTTTTTTATAGGCACAGTAAATATTGGGGAAGTAAGGAAATTTCCATGACCTACTGGTTCGGGGTTTCTCTGTTCCTGGAGCATATTGTCATGGGAACAACCACTGGCTCCATACCTTCTCATTGCCATATCCCAGGGGTTTTGCTTGTTTGGTTTTGTTGTTGTGGAGATGTCAGGAAACTTTCCTCTCAGTTGTGGACGAGAAAATCAGGTCACTGTAGAAAGCAATCTCGGCATTTGCACATATCCTAGGACCAGGCCTAGGGTAGAGTCTTTAAGATTCTAGAGGTTGTTCCAACATTGTTGATGTGTTCAGTTTTCTGTGTCCTGTGCTCCATGTTTTTGCTAGTTACCTGAGCCTTAGTCTAGGAAGTCATGATTCCAAACATTATGCTCAGTATCTGTTGTCAGAATTGGACCTCTGTGTTAGGAACTCTTGATTTTTGTAAGAGAGCTGGACTATTGCTTAGGGTAGGGTTTTCCTTAATGGTTTCCAGGTAAGTTCTACCAGTCACTGTCATCAAAGTCAGTTTTCTGAAGTTAGTGCTCTTATTCTTCAAATTTCAAAGAACAATACATCTTCTGTTTCCACTGAGTGTTAGGTGATGTGATAGGACCTCCGGTCTTAGGTCAAGTTGACATTTCCTCGCTGTCCACGTTGTCTTATCAACCCTAGCACAAGTATATCTCCTAAAAGAGCTTAGTTCCTGGTGTTGTTACAGTGAGTGGTTTCAGTTCTACATCTGGGATCTGGGATTAGAGAAAGGACAGTGTCCGATCTCG
>PVKC010008265.1:0-28346 GCA_004027635.1 Crocidura indochinensis | reverse complement strand
CCTTCATCCATCCATCTGTACAGGCCCTGGTGAGGAGCTTGTGACATTAGGATAGTGCAGGCCCAACAAGAAAATGGGCATATCTGTCATCAAGCACCAGGCTTGGTTGTGCTGGGAAGGAGACTGGCAGGCCAGAAACAAAACTCAACATGCACTTGTCCACATTTGAGGGAAGGGAGAGGGAACGATAGAAGGATTCTGAGGAATCTCCCAGAAAAGAGATTGGTCATAAAACCTCTCCCTTACTAGGATGTCAGAGAATGAGCTTCTGCAAATGACAACCAAGCTGCTCCCCTGACCTGAGTCTGTCTCCTCATCTCTGTACATCAACTTCATGGGAGAACTTTTTAGAAATTGTGTGTGTCCAGGGTACGTTAGACCCACTGGAGAAATGCTGAATCAGAGAGGCTGAGTTGCAGTTTGAGATGTGGAACAAATGTCCTAGCATGTGATCCTGATAGTTTCTATCCAACTGATGAGGGAATTCCTTTTTGCCTCTACCCTCTGAGGTTCTTCATTGATAGCAGAACGAGAGAGAGGAAAGAGAGAGAAGAGCTGGTGCAGGGCTCTCTCTTTGCTTCTTGCAGTAAAGACTCTGTTGGACTTCCAGAATGATCTTGACTTCAGAAAGAAATCGTCAGTTCAAATGACAGTCCACAGAGAAGTTCCCAAGGTTAGAAGACATGGCTCCTGTAAGTACAAAGGTTCCAATCACTCCACCCGCGGATGCATTGCTAGTAATATGGTGTAGAGCTGGCAAATTACAGAAAATTTCAAATAAACCTGGCTATGTTAGAATCAAACTAGAAATGATAATGATTCCGTGGGTTTGGAGTCCAACTGTGTTTCAGAACCATAAATCCTCTGCCTCTCTCTGAGATACAAATCTTAAAGTTAACCCTTAACTGCCACATCTGGACACTTCATAGCAAAGAGCAAACCAGATAGCACCATGCTCTTCTGGAAAGCTCAGTTCTTCTAAGAGAGCCTGGGAAAGAAAGCTCCAGACACTGAATGGCCAGGAAATTATGAATCTTGAGGCCCTGGTTCACAGTAGACAGGGCTGAAGTCCCAGAGTTATGAATATGAAGGGGCCCTATTCATTTTGGGGGTCTACTCCTATCTGTACTTTCACTCAGGCTAAGCGAAGGTAGTAAGCACTGCCTGCCGTTTTCTCTGTTTTCTGCTTCCTGACCTATGGCCTTGCCATGTCCTTTCTTTCTCTGCCACTGTCCTTCCCCTCTTCTGTCTGTTGTTATCCTGGTGTTCCCCCAGCAGCAGCCCTGGAGAATATCAACAAGTGCTGATTCAAGTTCAAGAGGAGTAGTGCTGGGCAGACTTCGATCTTCTTAAAGGTCCTTCAATGGCACCTTGATCCTAGCTGGGGATTTTTTTCAAGATGCTGATCATGTCTCAGGTAAGCCAGAAGACATTTTTCATATCTTAGGAGTGAGTTTTAAACACTAGCACTGAAGAGACACAGAGGTGGAGGAGGATGTGACCGGAATCTTGATGAGAAAGTAGCTGGAGTCACAGCAAAGAGCCAAACCTCAAAGACAGGAGCAATAGGCAGCTGTTCCGTGTTCCAGACATTGATGTCTGGGTGGAGTTGCTAGTAGGACCAGGCTCACGGTTTCCATCTGCAAACTGCTCTCGGGCTAGAATACCTGGGCTCCTAACTCTGAGGCTGTGGTCCCCCAAACAACCCCAGGCTATAATCCAGGGCTCCTGGAACTGCAATTTAGAAAGCAGCTGAGATTTTAGTTGCAACAACTGCCAATACTTGGGCATTGCCGGAGGTGTGTTAAAAGACCCTTGATCATGCTGGGTCCCTAGTCTGCTTTTGTTATTTGAGATACCAGTAAATCACTTAGAGAGCTATGTAACTCAGTTAAAAACACTTTGCTGAGGCCAGAGTAATAGTAGAGTAGGTATGGGGCTTGCCTTGCACATGACCCACCCAGGTTTGATCCCTAGCATCCCATATGATCCTCTAAGCCTACCAGGTTGATCCTTGAGGAAGTGCAGAGTCAGAAGTAAGACTTGAGAACTACTGGGCATGTGCCCCGAAATAATCACTTTTAGAAAATAAAGTTGCCTTGCTAACTATATTGGGGTATAAATAGTTCACTTTGTAAGCCTGTGTCTCTCACTGCATGTATTGAAAAACATATTCTGGGAAATCATTCATAGGTCACATTTCTTGAAAAAGGCTGTGTGGGGCCGGGCGGTGGCTCTGGAGGTAAGGTGCCTGCCTTGCCTGCACTAACCTAGGACGGACCGCGGTTTGATCCCCCTGTTCCCCATATGGTCCCCCGTGCCTGCCAGGAGCGACTTCTGAGCAAATAGCAGGAGTAATCCCTGAGCGTCACGGGTGTGCCCCCCAAAACAAAACAAAACAAAACAAAACAAAAAGAAAAAGGCTGTGACACCAAGCAGCTCACTGATTTTTGCAAATTGTGCCTCCAAACAAAAGCAAAGGGAACCAAAGTCCATTTTGTGTTAGTTTGCTGCCGACTTGTGCTTTGTATGTTTTGTGGTCACTGATATTTACTTATTTCCCCTTCAACTAAAGTTGCAAAAAGTAACAATGACCTTGATTATCATGCACTATTTTCTCCATATCTTCATAAGTATGTAGATATATATGTATATATGTGTGTGATGTTTAAATATATAAAGCAATATTTATAGTTAGGATTCAAGGGAAATGCTGTTCTGAATATTTCAGAAGTTCCAGAACAAACAGAAGAGAGACAACTACTATTTGTCTATTAATTCAAAAATCTAGACAACGGGTCCTTCTGACCTCACTAAATCCTTTCCAGAGGAAAAAAAAAGCTTTAATTCTTCTTCAAGTTTCAGGTGGTGAATCAGAACAAACTGACTTTCTTCCCAATTATATGTTTGTCCTATCATTTATTATAAGGGCTCTTGCAGAGAATGAAAGGGATGTGATTTTAGCTTGCAGCTGGACTGGATTTTTTTTTTCATTTTTTTTTTTAATTTGGTGTTAGACAACTTGAAAACACTGGAAGAAGACTGTGATTCTTGTCCTCATTTCAAGTCTCCTGAGACACTCAGAGGTAGACAATGAGGGCTTTCCTTCTTAGTGCTTTGACCTGGAGCCAGTGCAAAGAGGCAGCTCAAAAGGCTGACCACAAACTTTGCATACACCTGCTCAGACATGGAGGTGTAGAGAGCTCCTGGCATTGGTGCCCAGTCTGGGACCTTCACACTAACACCTACACCCTGGAGTCCTCCTGATTTACCTACACTGACGTGCTTACACATCAACATCTGACAGCTGTTCCTGCCTTGCTAATTGAAGTACACAAGTTGCCCCTGGGTTGGCAAGGCATGCCAAGAGCATCTGGGTGACACTGTATGTGAGGAATACAGTTACAGATCTTTTATCACTATTATCGGCAAAGCTGGCATTTGAATTCCACCCCTTTATTGAGAAGTCTCAGTTTCTAAACTTGAGTCTTATTTACTGGCATTATGATTTGTTTTGGGGTAGGGCATACCCTATATACTCTGTGACTACTTCTGGCTTAGAGCTTAGAACTTGTTTCTGGTAGTGATGAGAGATCACCATGAGTTTTCCAGGGCTTGAACCCAGAGGCTGAAGTCACCTGTTGTAGTTAGAGGTCTCCAAACTAAGTATTTTGGCTATCAGGATCATAACAGAAGGGGACCCACAGTAGCTGTCAGGTTCTGTGCTGTGTTAGGAAATTTCAAACTCTATCTGCTTTTGCCTCACAGGGTTGCTTTCATAGGATTGAGGTTTTCAACTCAAACTGCCCCTCTCCCCAGATTCTTCATCCCTCTTCGGCCTAACAGATCTCACCTTATAATGTGATAGGTGCCAAGGAGCATCCTGGCTCCAGATCACAGCCAAAACCAGAATAATAAAGCTAAAATATTCAGCTATGGGCTTATCAATACAACAACTAATGGCTGCTAACCTTCTGGACCCTTGTGGTCTGGGTTCCCCACCTTGAGCAATACCACTTGGCTTGAGAAATCAACATGCTTTGTTGTGCCCTAGATCTGTAAATTGGTTTTCTTATGCCAAAGGTTATAGAGAAATCAACATGCTGTTTTGTGCTCTAAACCTGTCATATGGTTCTTCTTATGCCAAAGGTCAAGAGTCCTCAGCTCCAGGATGATGACATGGAGACTCCTGTTGGATGTTTATCTTTGGAAGCCCCACCCATACACACTGTCTGAGCTCCTCCAGAGGGAGGCAGGGCAGCATTGCCACAAGACAAGAACATCTTACTGCCTAAGAAAGAAGCAAGACAGTTGTGCCCTACCTCTCCTGAAAAGTAAACAGCTTAGGTCTCCAGAGGAGTCAGGATGGAAAGAAATTTTCCAAGTACCACTAAGATTTCTCTTGGAAGGAGAAAGAGGACAGAAAAGTCAAAGAATCTGCAGCTAGAGGCTGGGGTAAGTGACTCACCATTCCCTGGGGACTTGATGGACATTGGGCACCAATGAAAATATAGGGAACAAATAACCACATTTGTTTTCCCTATTACAGACCTGACACCCTTGGGTACTCACAGTCATGATTAGCATAGAGAGAGAGCGGGGAAGGCTGATGTACTTGACCGTGGAGGTGGGGGCAATGAACCAGCAGGGTCTGAGTCATTTCTCTTAATGTTCCCACTCCCAGGCTCGTGGGAACCTGGGGGAATGTGGAGTCTATGAAGATAAATTCAAGCTAGTGAACTGTGAGATGTCTTTGTAAGCTATAAAAACATAGTATTCAGGGTGTTCTTTTTCCCCCCAGTAAGTTTCCCAGCACCTTATGGGCACTAAATAAATTTCTGTGTGTTGAAGGAAAGAAGATGTGCAAAACTGTGAGTCCAGTGATATTGCTCAAATACTTTTACACACAATATCTCAATTGCAGTTATTATATTAAGAAAGGGAATGTTTTTTTTTTGCATCTAAAAACCAGCAATGATTCAGTTCCTATATTTGTGAAGGGGTGAGGTTGCTGAAGGAACTAATTCTCCATGGCCCTGTCTTTCCCTAGCTGCGTTTTCAATCATAGGAGTTTCCTGTTAAAGACCTTTATTGGAATTGGAATTCATACCCCTGTACTTTCCAGTCCTCACTCTATTCAGAACTCAGAAGATAAAAAGAAATGTGGTGTTATAACAACTCTTCTTTCACTTTTGGAGAGATGCCCCAGGGTACTGGGGGCTTTCAAAGCTTTGTGTAGTGTTGCTTAGAAAGCCAGGTAGTGCCAGAGTCAAAGCCAGAGCCCCTGTGTGCACACATTCCAGCTCTCTGGCTCACATTTTACATATTTTAATGAGTGAAATCTTTAGTGAAAAGGACATAGGACATAGTTTAACAATTATTAGATAGAGTGATAGTTAAGTGTGAGACTCATCTCCCACCAGAACATCAGGACAACAAAGGTCCCCATGGCAAGAGGATTATGTGCAACTCTGCTTCTTTCCATAAATGATGCACCTAAGATGGGTGGTAGAAGTGACTCATCCACAGCTTGTGAGGATATAAAACTTCAAATCACATTCTACTGCTTTCACAGACACAGCTGAGTCAACATCCACTAGAGAAGAAGATTCAGCCTGTCCTCACCTCTAGTTATAAAAGCTCAGTGAATTTCTGACTCTGATATGTTGGAGCCAACTACTGCCACTGGCATAAAATTCAAGTCAGTCATAAAAACAGTCCAAAATTAAGAACCTATTAAGCTGATGGTTATGATAAGCCAAATAAAAACCCCCCATTCCAATGGCTGAATACAGAACCACTTAAACAAATCTCTTATATATCTCTATCTCTCATCTAGAGAACAGGATTAAGATGGCACCTCCTATTACTACAGACCTGAAATACATGCAGATGCTTATGAACATATATACCTGTATACCAATGAATGTATGATGCATACACACATAATAATGATGGCTAGGCCAGTGAAAGTCGTCCATTTTTTGGCAAAGAACCAGAGAATAAATATTTTAGGCTTTCAATGTCTCTCTGATGTAATTTCTACATGACATCCTCTGTACCACTGGGATTCAGCCTGTCTC
Organism: Crocidura indochinensis; assembly: GCA_004027635.1. Classification (NCBI taxonomy): domain Eukaryota; kingdom Metazoa; phylum Chordata; class Mammalia; order Eulipotyphla; family Soricidae; genus Crocidura; species Crocidura indochinensis. The sequence continues at coordinate 22,263 of PVKC010008265.1, read as the reverse complement.
TGGCAGGTAAAAGCAGACACTGATGATTTGTAAGGAATGAACACATGAGTTGTTCTGCTTACAAATGGGCTGAGGCATTTGAATCACATACCATTTTTAATACATATTTTTATTTTGACTTTTCCAACATTCAATGGTGTCTGAAGCTAATTTTCAGTTCCCAATTGTGGGTCATATTCGATCTACATGGAGTGCTGGCAGACCTCTAATCTAAGCTCTGAAATCTGAAAGTCGATTTCTGACATTCCAGCTTTTGTTCAACTAGTGGAAAAGATGCAAAGAAAAAAGACCATCCTCAGAGGCTGAAGGCTGTCATTGTCACCAGGTTTACTCATTATACAATCTCTTGGCACAACCGATGTCATGAGTCCCTCCATTTTAAACAAGTGGAGAATTCAGTGACATTTAGAAGAAAATAGAGTTCAGACCAGGACTCTCAGAGATCAAAGTTCATATACTTCCTTCATCGAGGGTCTGTGTGAAGTTTCCTGTAGAAAGGAACCCAGGAACTTCCCTTTCTAGAAAAGATGGGATATTTGGTTGTTTTGGCCATGCTGTCCTCCGCCCAATTCCAGGGGCACGAAGCTCACTGGTTTTGGTTGATGTATCCTGTGGATGTAACGTGGGACTGTTTGGCATCATATAAGGAGCATGTCCTGTCTTATTGTTTTATTTTTAAATTTGCTTTGACCTTGCAGTTGTTGGAACCCTGAGAGAAACCACTAAACGAGCCTAAGAACAGAACTTTATATGATCAAAACTGTTTTAAGAAACAGAGCGTGGAGATTTGGGACTGCATCTCAGAACAATAACTCCACACCAAATGAATCATTGATATGACCAGCTTATATAACAGAAACAAAGATACAACCATAAAAGTCTATACTCATTTTGAAATAGTAAAAACATATTCTAAGCTTTTAAAAGGGGGCATATGTATTTATGCACAAAGGGAACTGGCAAAATAGCTATAAAACCCACGGAGATAGATAATACTTTCTCTTACATTCAGCCTAAATGTTATATAAAATAAATATTAATTAAAAATTTGACATTTTGTGTTATATTTCTTGGCAACTTTGAAATAGAGTTAATTCCAAATGTTTTTCACAAGTTCCATCATATAGTACATATTAAAAACTCACAAAATCTTGATTTGGATACATATCCAGCAGGTATTGATTCCTAAGGCTAAATAATGCATGTAATAGTTTATAAATCTGTATTTAAAATCACTGGAAATAATGTTATATGCAATAATTAGATATATATGCATTCCATTAATATTAGAGCCAGTCAACGTTGGAACATAGTCATATAAGATAGTACTATGTCATTTTAAATATAAGCTGGCTTTGTTACATTGTAATATTGTTATATATATTGGTATATATAGTATATATACACACTGTTATATTGTTATTAAAGACATTCCAAGATAAACTGTTTTATTTTGGGAGTTCTCCAGTCTAGCTCTAGCATCCTGAAATATACAGCTTTATTCTACCATCCTAATTATATGGCGCTCTGGCTTAACAATGCAGAGATGTTCCAGTATGGCAGTGTTTTAAGAATCATTTAAGAACATAATTAGCAAGTGCATATGGGTCTTGTGGTGCCAGCGACCAACGTCGGGGTCTTGTATACATAAAAGATACAGCTCAGGTGTCAAAGAGAGTACAGCAGGTAGAGTACTTGGTTTGGACGTGGCTGAGCCAGTTTCAATCCTTGGCATCACATATGGTTGGTCCTCAAGTTTGTAAGTCCTAAGTCAAGTAAGTAAGTCAAGTAAGTCCTAAGTATAGATGGGTGTGGCCCCAAATTTAAATAAACATCAAAGTAACAAACAAAAATGTTATCAAGCCTTCAGACTCATCTTCTCAGAACTATTATTTTATTTTTAAAATATGTATCAGTCCATAACTTTTATCTTTTAAATAAAACATCTCTAATAGCAATCTATATACCAGAGCATGTGTATTTTGTCTGTATATTATTAAGTGATACATATTTTCTAGGAGGGAAAGTACTACTAGGAGAAGCCAAACACAACAAAATAAAAACTAACTATTGTGACCTCTACCAAGTTCCAAAAGAATATAATGGCCACTGACTTTCCAGAAAGCATGGTCTGGGCTTATCTCTCTTGACTCTTTGCAGTAGAGGTAGGGTCATATTTTTTTTTCTGCATGGACTACAGCAGTCCAGCACCACACCTGACAGTCTCCAACAGAAACGGCCCAGCTCCACAATTTAACCTGATCAAACTGCCAAGCCACCAAATTTGTTTCAGATCTACAGTAACTGGACTGCTTCCTTGAATATGGTCACCTGACACCTTAAAATTTCATAGAAGTGTCAGCCCAGTAATATTACAGGAAATTTGCTGTGAAAGTTACATAGGAATGTACTAAACTCAGTGAGCCTAAACAGTAAAACAGAAGATTCAATTACCACCAAACACAGCCTAGTAAATCCTTAGGTACAGACTTTTGTAAGATCATGGAGAGATAGAACAATTATTTCAAAGGAACCCTTGTTATCTAAGTTTGATAATTCTACTTGCCTTTCTGTTGTAGCAAACAGTATGAAATAAATGTGTTTGTGCCTGCAAGGGGTCAGGCTATGTGGAGGGTAGGAAATGGGGCACACTGGCAAAAGGAAGGTCATAAACTCATACTGATGGTGGGAATGATGTTTGAACATTTAATGCCCAAATCTACTGTATTATGAGCAAGTTGGTAAATAATGCTGATATAATAAAATAAATATTAAAAAAAACCAAAAACTGGCACATGAGTGATAGCACAGCTGATAGGGCAATTGCCTTGCATGCAGCCAACCTGGATTAGATTCCAGTCACTTCTAGGAGTAATTTCTGAGCACACTGCCAGGAGTAACCCCTGAGCACCACTGGGTGTGGCTCAACCACCCAAAAATTTAAAAAGAAGAAAAAAAATGACATATCAAGGTGAAAATACAAATGAGTTAGAGAAAACAAATAACTGCCTGTTGTAAGGACAAAGGTCTACTTAAAAAAAAAACACCTTAAATTAAATTTTTAATAAGTTTTTATACTTTTGTGTGCCAGAAATTCAACACATAATATAAATGGTCAAAAGGCACAAGAAAAAATGCTCTACATCACAGATCATCAGGGAGATGCAAGTCAAAACAACAATGAGGTACCATCTCAGCCACAGAAAGTTGTGACTTTTAGACTTTCAAACATGAAGGTGTGCCCAAAGCGCAAAGTAAAAGACATTAAAGTCTCAATGAAAGAGTTTCCGGATCTGAGGAAAGAGAGAGGGGTCATGTGACAGGAATAGAAGTCTTGGGGCCAGGCGGTGGCGCTGGAGATAAGGTGCCTGCGCTAACCTAGGACGGACCACGGTTTGATCCCCCGGTTCCCCATATGGTCCCCCGTGCCTGCCAGGGGCGACTTCTGAGCGAATAGCCAGGAGTAACCCCTGAGCGTCATCGGGTGTGGCCCAAAAACCAAAAAAAAAAAAAATTAAAAAAAAAATTAAAGAAGTCTTGCAAGGATTTAGGATGGATGCCCATCATTGCTTAGGCCCATGTGAGCACTGCCAGGCATGCCTGTTTTGGCCTTGAGCCCTGCAGCTCTAACAATAGTCCATCCCAAACACTGACCTGGGGTCTTTTTCACCATAAGTGACCTTTGGGCCTCCAGAGCATCATCAAAGAATCCTAAAGTTTTTATGGTTTTTTTGTGTTAAACATAGAAGAACTCTGGGGCTAATACACAAATAAGGAAATGACAACTCTATGATATCTGGGGATATGACAGCAGTAAATACGACATAAGGAAGTCCAATGTCCTACACTGTCTCCACTGCCCAGTGTGATGCTTGGTGTCACGCCCAGGGATGTGAGCATGACATCTAAGTGCGTGAGATGAAGAAGGGGCAATGTACCCCCAACCGCACACATCCCCACATCCACCAAGAGGAGGGTAAGGGTGGAACCTGCTCTCTTGAATGTAGACTCCTTCCTGTGAAGCAAAGACACTAGGTATACCGTGAAGACAAACAACACTTAAGTGATGGTTGAAGGCAGCTATGCAGCGCACCTGAGCCCCTAGGAAGTGAGAACCGGCCCCACCTCCTCACAGCTGCAGTGCTCCACCAGCCTTTGAGTTGACTTTCACCTGCAACGGAGCAGATGAGCACCCCATGTGCTTAGACCCAGTGATGGCTGCACACACCCTGGGAGGAGGGGGAGGCTGACTCTGAAGAAAGGAACAAGGTGTTTCTTTGGGGATCCAGGGAAGCTTTGATGTAATTTATACCGCAAGGCCCTTGCCCTTAATTGAATGGGTGTGTAAGGAGCTACAGCATGAGCACAGCGTGGGCCTCTATCATACTTCTCTGTCCGCAGTCTTTCAGACCTGCCTGTCAGCCTCACCTTACCTCCACAAGGTCAAGCTACAGCGGGGGACTGGGTAGGCCAAGAAGGAAAGGCACAGGAAATGGAGAAAAATCAACTCCCTACCCCTCTCTCAAGCTGCAGGAGACATGTTTTCTCTTTTCTCCAGTTTCTAAAACTGAAAAGAAATTTGAGGAGAAAAAAATTAACAGCGTTTCTCTTTTCTTTTTCTAAAATCCTCTATGTGACTCACCATCTGTTGACATTGGTGAACTTTTCCCCTATCTGCCCTCTGTCCCTTGAATTTCGGTAGAAGAGTAAAGAGAAAGAAGGGAGGGAGGGAGAAAGGGGGTAAAGGTCCTATTAATTCCTGAAGGCAGCATATCGTTGGAGGATTTAGATGAGACTGAAGCAATTAATGTTTTGCAGAGAGGAAAATTCAAAGGTTAAAGGTTAGGAATAGGAAAGATGGGAGCCAAACATTTCTTCACATCATCTTATGTACAAAATCACACTCTGATTTTGTTTTGTTTCTTGAGCTACACCCAGCAGTGCCCCCGGTTTATTCCAGCATCTGTGCTCAGGGGTCACTTCTGGCAGGCTCAGGGTCATATGTGGTGCCAGGGGTCAAACCTGGGTCAGCTGCATATAAGGCAAGTGCCTTAACTACTTTTCCACCTAGTTTCTCCAAACCCAACACAAGGATTTTGTAAATACCTAATAGCCTCTTTGCTCCTATTTTAGGAAACAAAGAAAACCTCTTGAAATTCAATCATCTCCGCACTTATTCCAACACTCCCTGGACACTAAGGAACTAGTCTCAGGGCTTCTTTTCTGGCTCAAGTACCAATATCTATTGTGGACAAGCATTTGTTATAGCTTCTCAAGAGCCTATGTGCCCTAATAGGAAAAATAGATGAACTGTGCCTATCCTGAGAACACGCCTAAGAAATACAACCACTAAGAAATATCAATGGAGGGTGCCTAGCTCTCCCCAGAATGCTATTATTGATGCTATTTTGGAAGTCACTCATGGTGATCCAGACTGGGAACCTGGCCAGATTGAAACTATACCACCTTTTCTCCAAACAATTAAGTACTTGCCATTTATCACTTCCTAGAAATAATCTTTCCAGCTCTGTCTGTGAGGTGTACACAGCAGCCGGCTGGTTCCCAGGGAATTACTGCAATCCAGTGTTCTTGAGTTTAACATGCTCCAAAGAACCTTATGAACCCCTACCAACCTGGTTAAGGCAGCAGGGAGCAAGGAGCCCAGATGCTCTGAGAAGAGCCTGTCATTCTGCCCCCCACTTTCACCTTGTAACAGCTGTGCCAGGAATAATGATATATCCCCTGGGCACAAATACACTGCAACCCTCCAAGTTCCCACTGGAGCTTCCAGCTGCAAAAACATACAACTCATCCTCCCCTAAGGACCACTAGAACTATAGGAAGTTAGACTGCTAGGGAACCCAATGAAGCCAAGTTTCCCAGGTGACTTTTGACTTTGGAATTGGGCTCTGGGACAAAGTTAGCAACACCTCAGCTGGTCTCTGTGCACACAGCTGACTCTGAGTGCACATAATGTATCTCAAGAAAATGTTTCCTGCCACTTCATCTAGTGAATCCATTTTTTTTCATTTCCATTTGAGGACAGATGTAAAAGTGTGTATTTTTCCCTCTTATCTCTGCATCTTCCTAAAAGGAGGCAACTCAAATCAAAGAAAACTTAAACTATACAAATAATGTCCTAAAATACATTTGAAATTGTGTTAAGATTTAAATATCCTCAGAAGAAGGTAGCAGGAAGTATATAGAAAAAAGGGAAAGAACGTGGAGTAAAGGAAATAAGGACTCAATTTTTCATGGCTAACTTGAGAAGGCCATGATGGAAAATAATGGTTGTATAACAATAATGGTTCTAATAATAGTTATGATAATAGCTAACATTTGAGTCCTTATTCTGCTAACCACTTCACATGGACTATTTCATGTAGTCCTCAAACAACTCTCTACAATAGCTTATTATCTCCATTTTAGAATAAGTGCTAATGGCTGGGAGTTAGAATTACAGGGGTAAAATTCTCTCTATACTCAAAACTTTTTCTCTTTCCTGTTTCATCATTTTTAATAATATATTCTCTAGACTGTAGATTTTAAATATGTACTCTGGGCTGGGATAGAGCCAAATATAGTGGAAAAAATTAGGTCTGCAAGAAAAAAGGCATTGCTTGCAAGAGAAAGAGGGGACTGGGGAAGCAGATGCCTGTGAAATCAGAACCCTAAGTAACTTTTTAGACTTACTGACCTGAGTGAATCTGTGTCTAGGAAAATAGGAATTTACCCAGCAATGCTGCTCCTGGAAATATATACTAAGAGACCAAAACCAAAATGCAAAAAAAGTATCTGTAATCCCATATTTATTGCAGGACTATTCACAATAGCTAGAATTTAGGAACAACCCAAGTGCCCAAGAACATATGAGTGGAAAAGAAACTATGGTACATCCACACAATGGGACACTATGCAACTGGTTTTTTTTTGTTTTTTTTTTTTGTTTTTTTTTTTTTGGTTTTTGGGCCACACCCAGTGACACTCAGGGGTTACTCCTGGCTACGCACTCAGAAGTCGCTCCTGGCAGGCACGGGGGACCATATGGGAACCGGGGGATCGAACCGTGGTCCGTCCTAGGCAAGGCAGCAGGCACCTTACCTCCTGCACCACCTCCCGGCTCCCAAACACTATGCAACTGTTAGAAAAAAATTAATAAAATCTGCATATATATGACAGGCATGGAGTTAATGTTGAGTAAGATGAGTCAGATGAAGAGGGAGAGGCCTAGAATGATCATACTTATTTGTCAGATATGAAAAAAAAAAACATTGCATGGTAGTAATACCCACAGACAATCGGAAAAGAGGAGGACTGGAGGACTGGTGCACAGTAGAAAGCTTGCCATAGAGGTGTTGGGGAGAGGATAGTGTAATAAGGACAGAGACAAGGTAATAAGAGTTGGATTTGGGGCCGGGAGATAGCATGGAGGTAAGGCGTTTGCCTTTCATGCAAAAGTGCCCCATATGGTCCCCCGTGCCTGCCAGGAGCAATTTCTGAGCATGGAGCCAGGAGTAACCCCTGAGCACTGCCGGGTGTGACCCCCCCAAAAAAAATTAAATTAAAAAAAAAAGAGTTGGATTTAATTATTCTGAAAAAGAACTGGATGCTGAAAGTAAAGTGATATGCATGATACCCTTTCAGTAACAGATATCCTTTGCAAACTACAGTGCCTAAAAGAAAGAGATAGGGGAAGTGTTTATCATAGAGGCAGGCTAGGAGGGAGGGGAAAGGTAAGTATGAACTGGTGAAGAGATAGATGATAGGATATTATATGACTGAAACTCAATAATAAACAACTTTTAACTATATTTTTCATGGTGTTTCAATTATAAAATTTAAAGATAAGAGCAAATAAAATTGGGAGTTCTTTTTTTTTGTCCCCCAATTCACAATACAGATCAGGCAAAAGGCCTGTGTTGAGGTGTATATGGGGTGCATTTACTGTAAAAATTGGGAATTCTTAAAAATAAACACATAAATTCCCAAACAACTATGGTGCCATGGTTTAGATTTTCCCCATCCAACACAATGGGACACTATGCTACTGTGTCTAGGAAAATAGGAATTTTTTCTGTCTCATGACACTTTTCTTGGAGAAAAGAGAGAGAGAGAGAGAGAGAGAGAGAGAGAGAGAGAGAGAGAGAGAGTAAAAAGTATCAAGATGTACTGGGGGCTAGAAGAGATAGATAATACAGGGGGTAAGGCACTTGCCTTGCATATGGATGTCCTCAAATCAATATTTGATATCAAATATGGTCCCCATATCAACACTAAAAGTGACCCCTGGGCACAGGGCCTTGAGCACTACCTTCCCCCTCTTCAAGAATAAACTTGGAATATTGGCAACCAGTGATGTAAATTTCATTACTTGTTTTTGTTTTGTTTTGTTTATGGGCCACACCCGGTGACGCTCAGGGGTTACTCCTGGCTATGCACTCAGAAATCGCTCCTGGCTTCAGGGGCTATATGGGCTGCTGGGGGATAGAACAGCTGTTGGTCCTGGGTCAGCCGTGTGCAAGCCAAATGCCCTACCACTGCACTGTCTCTCCAACTCCTGCTTGTTTTGTTGTTGTTTGTTTGTTTTTATTTTTTATTTTTGTTTTTCTTTTTTCTTCCTTCTTTTAAATTGTAGTTTTTTAAATTTATAGCCTCTAGATGGATTCCTCCCAGGTTTCTTTTCTTTTTTTTGTCTTCTTTTTCCAACAGAACCACAAAAGTTGAATCATCCTGTTCTCCCTCATAAATCGAGGCGGCAGGAGCAACCAGTTGCATGAACATTGAATGGAAATTAAAAAATGATCAGATTTAAGCACCAAACCCGAAGTCAATGTCACCAGAATCAATATCTAATCTACAACAAGCTATACACAAGGGAGACCTGCTACACTAGCAGTCCATGGGATAAAGAGGGAAGGTATAGGATGTATGCTGGGAACCAGGGTAGAGGGAGGACAACATTGGTGGTGGGAATGACCCTAATTCTTTGTTACTATGAACCTTAATATTACTGTGAAAGACTTGTAATTCACTTTGATCACAATATAAATATTAAAAAATATTCCTTATTTAATGTAAAACCTAAATAACCATCTCAAAATTATCCTGAGGGAATTTTCAAGAAACTCTATAAACTTAAGTCATTCAGAGTAAGGATCCCTTGTTTTTAGTAATAATATTATAGTATTCTTTCTGCCTCTGTGTGTGTGTTTAAGTAACACCTTATTGTGCTCAGGTCTTCTGTCTCTGCACTCAGGGTCCCTTCCTGGTGGGTGTGATGCTGGGGATCTAACTGGGTCAGCTGCATGCAAGGCAGGTGCCTGCCTACTGTGTTATAGTGCCAGCTTTCTTCCTGCTTCTTACAATCTCAGTTATGAGCAAAATTTCTCTAATCCTCTCATTTGATTTCTTATCTTTATTCATCTTCTGAATGCACCTGGACTTTTCTTTGCCCTATGTGGTCATGACTGAACAAAATGTGATTATTTATGTAGTGTATATTTTTCTCAAAAAGAGTGTGTGCTTCATAAGAGAGGATTCTGCATGTCTTCTACACTTCTTTTTTCTCTAGAACTGGGCATGGGCACATGTGGGCACCCAAGACACATATCTATCGTGTGTGAAAAAATGCACATATCTTGTTTGGTATAATCTGCTTGGTTTCAGCATAGTCATAAGGAATAGAAACTACTTTTTCTTCAGTAAACCTGATAACACAATTGCCAATTGATTCCATTTGCTCAATATGTCCCAAATCGCATTCTCTTTTCTATCCCTGAATGATCATATCTTTGTTATATGCACTATGTTTGCATTTAAAGCATTAGAAACACCTAATTTCCCAGCTAAAGCCTTTTCAAATGCAACTCAATCCTGGACAAATCACAACACATGACACTCATCTGCTTAAACTCCTTAACACTGCCCCATTGATTTTAATCAAGCTCTCGCCCCTGCTTTTGAGCCTACATGCAATATAGAGAAATAAAGAAGACTGGAAGTAATAGAAAAATGTTTTTAGCTGAGGCAAACTAGTTGACTTTTTCTTTCAAAATGATCATTTCTTGCTCTTTCACAGGGACCTTTATTTATGCTCAAAATGGCTATTCTTTTGTTTGGTTACTATGACTTAAGGATCCCATTACAAAGTCTGGTGGTTTATTTTTGCTTGATTAACTCTATGAGAGAGACATTGTAGACTGTAGACTATCGTCCATGCTTTTTAATATATATGTATGTATATGTATTTTTATGTAAATATATGTGTATATATATGTTTGGGGGCCACACCCGGCAGTGCTCAGGGGTTACTCCTGGCTGTCTGCTCAGAAATAGCTCCTGGCAGGCACAGGGGACCATATGGGACACCGGGATTCGAACCAACCACCTTTGGTCCTGGATGGGATGCTTGCAAGGCAAACGCCACTGTGCTATCTCTCCGAGCCCTAGATTTTTAATTAAATTCAGAGGAAAAAATGAGGAGATGATATAGAGTTCTCACATTTTTGTATACAGTTTCTCTAATATTAACATCTTGTAATAATATGATGCATTCACACACTTATTGAAAAGGTGGCTGTTGCTATTTACTAAGGTATAAAACATACATTATGAAATTTATTTCGAATTTATTTGTAATTTCTTTTTCCAAAAAATAAAAAGAGGACAAAGCTATTCCGTATTCTCCTGGAATCTATCCTTTTAAAACAAATAGAAAGTATCCACCTGCATTGCAACCAAAGCTACTATGAGTCTCCTTGATTGATTCTGTAACTCCAGAACTAACTACAGATTGATTCTGTAACTCCATACTGCGTATGCTGGGGAAAACTAGCCTATCCTGGAATTAACTTTACATAGTTTCTGCCAGGTGCCTTTTTCTGTCCAGGGTCCCATTCAGGAAATGTGATATTTAACATTCACATCTCTATCAGTAGCTCTGGGCTATGACATTTCATAGGCTTTCTTTTTTATGACATGGCAAGTTTTGAGTGTTTGATCAAATGCTCACCAGTTAGCATTTGTCAGTTGTTTCCTCAGCTGAGATCTGTCTGGGATAAGGAAGACCACAGAGGCAGTGGAATGTTCTCAGCATATCCTCTCCAAGGGTCCTATTGTATGTTTGGATCACACAGGCTGATGGTAACCTGGAAGAAGTAGCAAGTCTGAATTACTCAGTCTAAACTTACTCCCTGAGCCCTTTACAGATGGATACTATTTGGGGTACATTTGACACAGTCCACATTTATGGAATAATCAGTCTTTCCTTTGCAGGAAGGGAGTATTTAAAGAAATTATTTGGGATGTTTTAACATGAGAAAAGTATGTTTTACTTCCTAGTTTTCCAATTGGATTTCTATTTATAGGGACTTAGATATGCTTAACTATACTTGGTTTAAGACCACATTACTTTATTATTGTATTTTGCACCAAATTGCATTGCTAGGAATGTTACAATTTTGTGTGTGTGTCCCTTTGATTACCCTTATCACTCACTGTGTGTGTACTCACTGTGTATGCACTGTGTTGGCACTGGTTTACTTTTGATTTTTCCAAATACTCTTGATTCACCTTGCATATTTCTAATCCCAGTCCTAAAAGTACTCCTTTCTTCAGAGTTCCATTCTATTCTTGCAAAATTGAATAAGACAGCAAGATTTTAACTAGGAACACTTGTGAGTACTAGTAATTATTAACTCTAGAAACTCTCTGGTGGAAAGGCAAAATATGTTTGTATGCATAATAGCTCTTGATATATTTATTCATGCAAAAATATTTCTGTTGTTAACTCTGTTAAGCTATACCTGACTACTGATATCAGCCTGGCCACTTTATTTCCTTACCTGGAACATTTCCCTCTAATAACAAGAAACTTAGCTCCCATGTTCAGTGTCTGCTTTCTTAATTCTTCTGTTTCAGCATGCATGTACAATTATTGCCGAATTATTATCCCATGCTAACAGGAGAAACAATGTAATCAATCACAGTAAACATTTTTCATGACAATTCCTTTGGCCTTTGGTCTTTAGACTCCATTTTGCTCCAAAGCTATTCCTCTCTTCTTTTTATCTTCCATCATTAAATCAAATCTGTACTGCCCTTAGATAATTTTTCTCCACATATCACAAATTATCTTTGTACTTTTTCATATGTTCTAAAATATTTTTTATTGATTTTTGGGGGGGTTGTTTCTTTTTTGCATCATACTCGGTAGTGACCAGGGATCACTTTTTTTGTTTGTTTGCTTGTTTGTTTTGTTTTTTTGGACCACACCATTTGACTCTCAGGGGTTATTCCTGGCTATGCACTTAGAAATCGCTCCTGGCTTGGGGGAACCATATGGGACCATATGGAGGATCAAACCGCAGAGTGTCCTAGACTAGCGTTTGCAGGGCAGATGCCTTACCTCGAGCACCAACTCTCCTGCCCCAGAGATCCCTTTTGATGGTGGGGCTTGGAGGACCAAATGTGATGTGGAGAATTGAACTTAAGTAGTAGGCATGGAAGGCAAGCTCCTTCTCCTTGTATAATCTTTCTGGCCCTAAAATAGTACTTTAAAATTGGTAACTGTGAAGAGTCTCTTCACATTATCAAGTTTTTTGAATGATAACAAATGCAGGTTTGTTATAAACCCACCATTACATGATCAGACAGAACAATTTCACCAGCCTGAAAAATCTTCTGGACTCATTTATTTTCCTTCCCTCCCCTAAGTCCTAGCAATCTTTAACTGGTTACATGTTGATAGCTTTGACTTTCCCAGAATATCATAAATGGATTTTAGGGTGTGTGACCTTTTTCACATCAGCTTCTTTCACTTAACAAAATGCACTTAGGATACCTCCGTGTCTTTGATGAATTGAGAACTCATTTCTTTTTCTCTCTGAATCACATTTTATTGTAAGGATATACACATTTTTATCCAGTCAGCTATTAAAGAACATTTTGATTGCTGGACATTTGGGGAGATTATGAATTAAGCTATTATAAACATTCATGGGCAAGTTTCTGTGTGCACATACATTTTTTTAAATCAATTGAGTAAATATCTATGAGTGTTGGTCTACATGGCAAAACTTTGTTTAAGATAAACTGGGGCCTGAGAGATAGCACAGCGGTGTTTGCCTTGCAAGCAGCCGACCCAGGACCTAAGGTGGTTGGTTTGAATCCCAGCGTCCCATATGGTCTCCCGTGCCTGCCAGAAGCTATTTCTGAGCAAATAGCCAGGAGTAATCCCCGAGCACTGCAGGGTGTGTCCCCAAACCCAAAATAAATAAATAAATAATAAACAAATAAACAAGATAAACTGTCATACTCTCTTCCAAAGAGTCCCTGCCATTTTGTATTCCATCAATAGTGAGAAGCAAATGTCCTCCTCTCCATTCTTAGCAATGAGTGGAAACAATTTAGAGATCTTACTAGTAGGTGATGGTATTTCACAGTGATTTTGGTATGCATTTATCTAACAATAAATTATATTATTAATCCTTTCATTTACTTACATGGGCTTCTATATGAATTTTTGCTAATGTGTCTGTACTGATATATTTAGTCCTGTTTTTATAGTTTTTTTTTTTCAAATTTTTATTAGATATACTTAGCTACTTAGAACAATATAATTATTTCATAACTATTATTTCAGAGCCCTCTATGGATATTGTAATATTAAGATCAAATTGTCAGCAAGTCTGTATAGAATTCATGTTCTTGCTTTTTTGCTCGGGGGGCTTCTAGAGGCTTTCCACTCGCCTAGGTTTAAAGTGAGCAACATTTTATATTGATGTATTTTGTTTGTTTTGAGATATCTTGCAGTATGTAGGATCTACTCCTAGTTCTGTGTTCTTGGGTCATTCCCAGCAGTGCTCAAAGGAGCATTTGCAGTGTTTTGGATGAACCTGGAGTTGATTATCTTGTAAAGCAATTGTCTTAGTCCCTGCACTTTATCTCTGGCCCCTCTATAACTGGTATAAACCCACCACTCTGATTCTGGCAAAAATTAGTCTCTACTTTTAAGAATCTGTGACTAGATTTTCTCCATATCTCAATGCCATTAGAAATAACTGATCACAACTTAAAGCCACATTTTCCTGTGAGTAATATAGTTACAGGTTCCAGAAATTAGAACATGGGCAGTAGGAAGGAGAATTGTTTCACCTACTGCATCATATTGTGTTTCACAAATATTTTCTCCTCATTGTGATGTGTCATTTATAGTCATAAATTCTTATGAGTATTATCCATAGAAAAGAAATCAAACATTTTACAGTGGGATGACACCAGTCAAAAAGAATCTTCAAGCTCTTCATTCCTGGCAAGGTGCTAGAATTTAAAAAAAAATATTTTCTTAAATCATAACACAGATCAACTTAGCCTCAATGTGACCAAAACTGATGCTAAAAAGAGCCAAACGTTGTTTAGCCAAGCTCTGCTCACTTTCTTTATAAAATTATGAACCAGAAAACAACTGTTAAACTACTGCATTTTATGCAGCAGGAAAATATACCAAGAAATATAAAGCAATAAGAATAAATGACTATTTTATGAATGTATAGAATGGAATCTTTCAAACATACTATTACAAAGCACAGACAGTATCATTCACTATCTACATCAGTAATCTGTGGTGGTTAAAGCTACAATTAAAACAAGGGTTATGGGGCCCGGGAGATAGCATGGAGGTAAGGCATTTGCCTTTCATGCAAAAGGTCATCCGTTCGAATCCCGGTGCCCCATATGGTCCCCCATGCCTGCCAGGAGCAATTTCTGAGCATGGAGCCAGGAGTAACCCCTGAGCACTGCCGGGTGTGACCCAAAAAGACCAAAAAAGAAAAAAACAAATAAATAAAAAGAAAAAAAACAACAACAAGGGTTACTAGTGGGAAGAGAGACATTACTAGGAGGGTGTCGTCTGGGTTATTATAAATTCTCAGGTTTTTGCTTGAATACAGTTGACTTGCACGCGTTTCCTTTATGAAAATTCCTTTATAGCTTGTGCTAATTTGTTTATGTTTCAATAAATATTTCAATAAGCTAAATCAACCTTATAAGGATGAGCAATAATTTTGAGTTAGATAAATGTTTTACATTACAAAACTCAGAGAGATGCATGTGGTTACTTACTCTGATGGTGGCTAAAATCCTAGTTATGATGAAGGTGATGAGGAAGAGGAGAAAGAAGTTCTTTGGAATTTTTGATTAAAATTAACTCCAGTCTTAAAACTGTAATAATATTTGTATTAGTTAGTAAAGCTATCAATATGCTACTCTGTGACTGCTGCTCTGTGTTCAGTTCTTCCCATTAGGATTAATTTCTTTACTCAACACATATTTAGTAAAAAATTAAATTCAATAATTTAATCATTAATTAAATTCACTTAGTAATTAAAATAATCAGTATTTTTAATTGGACCCAGCTGTTATTAAAACTAGAGTTTTGTAAAAGTATGTGATGGTAGGTAAATTCTTGACTCTGTGCTTTTTAAATTTCCTCATCAATAAAATAAAATGAGACTCTTTCTTGTCTATTGTCAAGTAAATCAAGTTAAACAGAGAAAATGTATACTCCTGTTTCCATATTTAAGTTATAATAACATTTTATTAAGTACTATAAATTAGACCAAAGAGTCTATTATGTTGGAGAGAAGAGACATATTTACTACCTGTGAGAAAAATGACCATAATTAAAAATGAGTCAATTTCTAAGAGAAAAATAAGGGAAAATTTCAGCTTTGTATTCAAAATTCTTCTTTCTGGGTTCAAGTTCTGTTTTTTGTGTTCTCTCATTTTGTGGAAGTTTTGTGATCTTTATGAACTGATTGTGAGCATCAGGGTGACATTATAGACTTTCTGTTAAGACTGATGAAATTTCAAATGAGCTTCTCTTCATAACATAAGTGAGTCTCAGAGCAAGCCCAAGTTAACCTCCTCAACTACAGATTAACATTATGACAACTCTGTGACAACCTGTCTAGACAAAGCAGGCCTGAGACATCAATGACAAAACTATTTACCCCGAGGATATGCAAATTTCCATTGCTTTGAGCTGTATTGAGAATTTCCCAAAAACTTCATATATTTTGCTTATTTAATAGATGTAGGTAGAGTTGGGGCCAGAGTAATGGCACAAGTGGTAAGGCTTCTACCTTGCACATTCTAGCCTAGGACAAACTGCAATTCAATCCCCCAGCATCCCAGATTGTCCCCCAAGCCAAGAGCAATTTCTGAGCGCATAGCCAGGAGTAACCCTGGAGCATCACCGGGTGTGGCCCCTCCCCCCAAAAATAGAAGGAAAAGAGAAATATAGGAAAAGAGGCTCCTAGATTGCCAGAGAATATATAACCAGTTAGAGTCAGGATAGATATGAACAAAATGAACACTACAATTTATGTCAAAGTGACTGACTTTAACTATAAAAATTGAGAACTTTCAAGGGATGAATAAGTAATAAATAAATTGACAGTATGTATAAATATAAAGAGGTTTATATTAGTCAAGTGACAAAAACATTACAGCTGCTTTGAGAAAATGTTTATAAGATTTCAATGATAATCAGAGCAAACTAACAGCTTATATTTTAAAATGATGGGTCTGTAGTACAATAGTACTTATGACATGCAAAATAATAATAATTTATTAACCCCCTATTTTTTCAATTTCTTATTATTTTGGTTTTGTTTTGAGAGCACAACTGGCTATTTTTGTACTAAGGGATTCTTTTGACTCTGTGCTCAAGGATCACTCCTGCATTGGCTGTAAGCAATAAATAGGTAAGCTACAAAGAAAAGCAAAGAAAGTGCCTATCTCTCTCTCTCTTTGATTTCTTTTAAAGTATAAAGTTTTGAGGGAAATTTCTATCTCAAGCTCCTTCATTTTTGATCAGCTATTGTAAAACTTCACTTTTCCAACCACATATTATTAGAAGGAAAAATTGCAATAT
Organism: Crocidura indochinensis; assembly: GCA_004027635.1. NCBI lineage: Eukaryota > Metazoa > Chordata > Mammalia > Eulipotyphla > Soricidae > Crocidura > Crocidura indochinensis. Next base: position 5,327 of record PVKC010008265.1, on the reverse strand, counting down.
CACCAATCATAACATCCATGAGAAATCACTCTAAATTTAGAAAGTGTTAAGAAGACCAGTATAAATTATGAACTATTTTACTCAGATAATTTTGTAGGTATGGGTCAAACAAGTTTATCTGAGCCATATCCGTTATTGTCCAAAGCATCTGTTCAAAGCACAGCAACAAAAGTGAAAATTATTAAGTGATAGTACAATCAACTAAATGATTCTGGAAAGCAAAAGGACAATATAAGTAAAAGACAACATATGAAATGGTGGAAAATATTAGCAAGCTATTTATCCAAAAAGAAGCTAATGTTCAAAAATATAATAGGGCCAGTGATGTGACTGAGAAGTAGACACATGCATCGCATGTGTGAGGTCACTGGTTTACTCCTTAATACCAATAATGGAACAAATTTCCAATGATGTAATGAACATGCAATAATGGTAAAATCCCAATGATGTGATTTCCAATACTGGTAATATGGGGCTATTTTTGTCTTTTTGGGGGCAGTACCCCCAAAAAAGTGTCAGGAATCACTCCTGGCTCTGTTCTCAGGAATGACTCCTAGAGGGCTCAAGGGATGTTTTGGGATATTGGGATTGAAGTTGGGTTGGCTGCATGCAAGGCAAGCATACTACCTACTGTGTTATCACTCCAGCCCAGAGCTAATATATTTTTTCCTCAAAAAAAATGACATCCCAGTTACAATAGCTACATGGAAAGATACCTAATATCACCAAGGGATTAGAGAAATGAAACCACAGCAACAGTGAGCTACTGCATCACACTTGTGAGAATGACTATCATCAAGATCACAAACATTGATTGAAAAAAATACCCATGTACACTGAGGATTGAGTACAATGAAAACAACATGGAAATTACTTGAATATTATAACTGTGACTCCTATATGGTTATGATCCAAAAATTCCACTTCTGGCTATATTTTATTTCAAATGAAATAAAAGCAGAATGTCAAAAAGTACTCTAACAGTCACTGTAAAATAAAATACTATAGGGTATATGTTCATGCACACACACAAACACAGCATTGGACTATTATTCATTCATAAGAAAAAAAATTCTTGTGCATTTGTAACAATATGGCTGGATTGTGACGTTATCATGCTTTGTGAGATAAGCTAATGAAGAAACACAGTTAGCTTAATATAAATACTTATATGTACAATCAACCTAACAAAAAACAGTTCAACTCATAACTCAAAGACATAATGATGATTATTGGGGACTTGAGAATGGGTGATAGATTGGTGTGAAGTTGCTTAAGGGAACATATTTCCAACTAAGAAAATTAAATAGGTTATAGCACAGCAATGTCAGATAAAATGATAACATATAGACATCTATCAATTGTGTGATATTTTAAGGTCAACTATATATTAAAATGTCCTTCCCACAGAAACAATAGAAATGAAAGAGGTGTTAATTAAAGTTAGTTTAAAGTGTTAGTGTTAAAGTGTTAGTTAAACACTGCAATATATAAATGTTTTTTAACTTAAAATTATACACAGATCTATAATTATAACTCAATGATGCATATTGAGTATATATGACATAAAGAAAAAAAATCTACCTGCTACTTTTGTTCTTTTCATTCTACTTCCATCTCTTTAGGTACATATTAGCATTGAAGCAGGGGAATTCCCACTACCGAAGTTGACCTCCCCCCCATTTCCAGCATGATACCTCCTCCCTTATCCCCGGGCTGCTAGTATAAGTGATCTCCTCTGTATCTAGCTTGTTGTAGATTGAGTATCAATTCTGTTGTTGCTGGCTTTGGGTTTGGTGATTATGTCTGATCATTTTTATTACTATTTAATGATCATACAGTTATTTGGAATTGGTATCCTCTGTTATTTCCCTCTCAATTCGAGGGCAGAGCAAGATGGTTCCAGTTATGTGGTACTGTTTGAAAGGAAAAAAGAAAACAAAAACAAACAAACAAAAAAGAAATAGGATGGGATAAAAATAACACAGGCCTAAAGTGGGCATGGTTCTTCTCGAGGATCTAAACATCAATTTTGAGAGAAGAAAGAAAAAATGGATGAGTATCACCACAACAGCAATCTTAGCACAGCAGTTCTGCTTTGCTGCCTTAAAGCTTCGGCCTTGCTAGAGATTCAGGAAAAGAAGCTGAGGATGTTGTGGAAGAACCACACAGTGTACCTCCATTACCACCTGAAATCATAAGGTACATTGAGGAAAACATAGGCAAAACACTCCATGATATTTAGACTAAAGGCATTTTTTTGTTTATATTTTTGGGTCACACCCAGCAGAGATCAGGGACTAAACCTGGCTCTGCACTCAGAAATTGCCCCTGGCAGGCACAGGGGACCATATGGGATGCCGGGATTCAAACCACCGACCTTCTGCTTGAAAGGCAAATGCTCTACCTCCATGCTTTCTCTCCGGCCCAATTAAAGGTATTTTCAATTTGAAAACATCACTGTTCAAGCAAGTGGAGGCAAAGATGAACAAATGGGATTACATTAAACTGAGAAGCTTCTGGACTTCAAAGGAAACAGGAACTAGAATACAAGGGCTGCCCACAGAATGGGAGAATCTATCCACACAATACACATCTGATAAAGAATTAATATCTAAGATAAATAAGGTACTGACAGAACGAAACAAGAAAAAATCTAACCACCACCTAAAACTATCATCAAAAAATGACTAGAATTGGGGCCAGAGAGATAGCACAGCGATAGGGCATTTGCCTTGTACACAGCTGGGACAGACCCCAGTTTGACTCCCAGCATCCCATATGATCCCCCAAGTCTGTCAGGGTGATTTCTGAGTGCATAGCCAAGAGTAACTTCTGAGCACTGCCAGGTGTGGCCCCAAAACCAAAAAAAAAATGGCTAGAAGAAATGAACAGATATTTCCTCAGAGTATAGATAGCCAAAGGGCACATGAATAAGGCTCTACATCACTAATCATTATGGAGATACAAACCAAAACAACAATGAGATATTATCTCACACCACAGAGACTGTACACATAAAAAAGAACAAGAACAACCAGTGCTGGCATGGATGTGGGGAGAAAAGGACACTCATTCACAGCTGGTGGAAATGCATCCAGTCTAGTTTAGACTTTCTGAAAAACATTTTGGATATTCCTTAAAAAAAAAACCTGGAAAATGAGCTTTCTTATGATCCAACAATACCACTTCTAAGGATATACCCTAGAACACAAAACACAATACTCATATTACCTCTATACTCCTATGTTCATACAGCACTAGTTATAATAGCCAGAATCTGGAAGCAACTAAGATGCCCAACAAGAGATGAGTGGCTAAAGAAATTGTGGTAAGTGTATACAATGGAATGTTATGCAGCCATTATGGAGAAATGAAGTCATGAAATTTGCTTATACATGGATGGACATGGAGACTATTATGCTAAGTGAAATGAGTCAGAGGAAGAGGAATAAACATAGAATAATCTCATTAGTGGGATATAAGGAAAATAAAGGACAGTGTGGAGATGACATCCAGAGACAATAGAGATGAGAATAAGGAGGTCCTGTCCACGGTAGGAAGCTTGCCACAAAGAGTGGTGAGAGCAGTTAGAGAAGAGTCTAATATGAAAGGAATATTCATGGCACTCCTTCATTTGCTATAGTACAAACCACAATGTCAAGAAAGAAAAGAGAGAGAGGAAGAAAGTAAGAGAGAGAGTGAAGTAAAATGCCTGCCCCAGAAGCAGGTGTGAGAGGATGGGTGGAAGGGAAGAGTGCATCAGGGAGGGTGAGAGGGAAACTGCTGACTTTAGTGATGGAAAAGCTGCACTAGTGAAGTCTGTGATACATTGTATAACTGTAACTCAATCATGAAAAACTTTATCTGTGAAAAAAATTGTAACTATGCTGTCTAAGTAAATATAGATATATTTTTAATAAAAGAAGCTTGCTTTGATATTTTGGATTAGATCATTTTATTGTTTTGTTTTAGTTTTTGATGCAATGGTTAAGATCTTTGTTCCTTACAGTGAATCCTGTGTTTTTCGCATCACCACATACTAATTATTTTTAAAAATATGAGTTCAGCAAAAAGCAAGCAGTGATGCTGCCTTTGCTTGAGAACCTACCACTGGCCAACATGGATGCATACAAAACTTAGACTGCAGATAGGACTAAGAGTAGGGAGTGTTTAACCTAAATCACGGACCCTGGAGAACAGAAAAAGGAGCTTATTTCTTAAAATATCCTTTTGTTCCCCACACAAAACTGGTGCCTTTTCAAAACTAAAATAAAATAAACAGAAATCATTTGGAATTCTGTTCTATTCCCAAGAAAGGGCAGAATTTCCTCAATTTCCACCCAAAGGCAATTTATATAGAGGAAATGGAATTTCCTCTTATAAGATTTAAAAAAAGAATCACAAGTTATGTAAAACGATGCTTCTTTGTTGAGTAAAAAAAAAAATAGAGCTTTGGGAGTTTAATCCTCAAGTAGATTTCTCTGTTCCTCTTCCCAGGTCTAGAAAAAGATGAGTTCTAGTGAACCTGTACCCATAGGATCTACTTCCAGAATACCCACACCCTTTGCTGGGTGGTGAATGGCAACCGGGGGGCAGCTCATGCAGCTCCCAGGGCCTTTGCTCTCAGATAACAGAATAGAAAGGCAGCTCAGCTGTGCGCAGAAAGCCCATATAGAGCTTCTAAGGAATTTGCTTTTCCTCTGTGCGGCTCATCCCCGAGTCTGTCTGTTGTTGCAAGTCGAGCAGCTCCCTTCTCTGCTAATTGGATCATGGATGGTAAAAAATGCCAGACTTATCCTTCCTGAAGCGGTGAAAAGCGGAGGCTCCAGAGGACAAGGAAATCATCTGTCGCAAGACAAAGTTAGAAGACAGGCGCAGGCCCTGCTTTTCTCCAACGCTGAGCAGTGGAAAGTGTCATCCTACAGTTTTAGGTCTAGGATATCTGCACGTCTTCTCCTGTTTCTTTTCTTTTTTCTTTCTTCCACATCTTGATAAAAGTGTCGGAAAAGAAGAGAGAACCCAAAGACCCTGAGTTATAGCGAAATAAAAAGAATAAAAAGGGGAGAAAGAACTGCGTCTCTTTCCAGTTACTCTAGAAAATGCTGCGGAATATCCGCCTCAGAGGCCAGACATACTGTCAGTCACTCGGGCTTATTCTTCATCATGGCCAAGCGGGTACATCACTGATTGTTTCCCACAGTGGATCATCTGTCCAATTTGGGTTACGAGTTCCTGAGAAAGAGAGTTTTCACTCTACATCAGTAGCTGTACAAGTGATAACTTCATTGGCGCAAGGCTTGTCTCTTCAAGTTTGCTCAAATGAC
>PVKC010008264.1:0-28189 GCA_004027635.1 Crocidura indochinensis | reverse complement strand
CTGCTTAAAAGGTTATGATGTATGCCACACATGTAGTGGCTAGGATGAATAAAGCTGTTACTTCCTGAAGCCTGCATGTGAGTGAGATTTCTACCCGTCGCTTTCCTGGACCCCAGACCCATCGATTAATGGAGGATGGAGCCACGTGGCCTGGGATGGCACACCAAGGCCATCTCCATCCAGCATCATCTTTATTTATTTAATACAACAACCCTGGGTGAGGTTTTATTATTATTTGGTGTTGTATATTATTATGTTTTGTTTCTCTTTATTTGCAAGTAAGTGAGACAATCTTATATTTCTTCTTATCCCTTGACTTTTCTCTAGATTCTATGAAAAGAAGTAACCACGGCTAATTAATGATATGATTTAGTGGTATATCATCTGCTTCGGGTGAGGCCATGAGGTCTGTTGGTAGTAGCAATTATTTTATATGTCAAGTGTGATCCCTGGCACTGCTGTTGTGATTCCTAGCAACAAATGTGACCATCACAACTTTGTGTGTTGAGAGCACCACAACCACAACCACAAGTGTGACTTTGCAGGACAAGGAGTTTGAAAATGGTACACAATGGCTAAGGGTGTTATTCATGGTCATTAATAAAACAATGAAGAGAAGGAAATGGGGGTGTGTGGGTAAAATATAAAAAGTAAAAGTAAGAAAGGAACAGAACAGTAAAATTTCAAGAAGGGAAGGATACTCAGAGATACTTCAGTAGTTGTTACATTTTAAGCAAACAAAATTAGAAAAGTAGAACTTTAATGAGCACATGCATTTTTTTCAGCCATGCAAAATAAGGACATACTAAGGTTTAAAATAAGACTTACTAAGAGTTTAAATAGGGGCCTGGGAGATAGCATGGAGGTAAGGAGTTTGCCTTTCATGCAAAAGGTCATCGGTTCGAATCCCGGTGCCCCATATGGTCCCCCGTGCCTGCCAGGAGCAATTTGAGCATGGAGCCAGGAGTAACCCCTGAGCACTGCCGGGTGTGACCCAAAAACCACACACACCAAAAAAAAAAAAAAGAGTTTAAATAAAAAAACAGTTTATGGGGAGCCGGGAGGTGGCGCAGGAGGTAAGGTGCCTGCAGCCTTGCCTAGGACGGACCACGGTTCGATCCCCCGGTTCCCCATATGGTCCCCCGTGCCTGCCAGGAGCGACTTCTGAGCGCATAGCCAGGAGTAACCCCTGAGCGTCACTGGGTGTGGCCCAAAAACAAAAAAACAAAACAAAAACAAAAACAAAAAAACAGTTTATAGGGATCTAGGTGATGGCATAGAGGTATGGCATTTGCCTTGCATGCAGCTGACCCAAGACGGACCACAGTTCCCAGGACAGACCAAGATTCAATCCCCAGCATCCTCTGTGGTCCCCCAAGTTGAACAATTTCTGAGTATATAGCCAAGAGTAACCCCTAAGTGTCATGAGGTGAGGTCCCAAATCTCCCCCCCTAAAAGCAGTATATAATATGAGAATCTCTTGATAATTGGATATTACATTTTGTTTGTACAAAAGAATTTGTAGAAGTAAAACCTTTCCTTCTCCTTTTATTGGGCTGTGTGTGCACATCTGACAATGCTTAGGGCTTAATCTTGGCTCTGCACTCAGAGATTACTCTTGGTATGATTGGGGAAGCATATGGATGCTGGGGATGAAACCCGGGTAAGCTGCATGCAAGGCAATCATTCTATCCATTGTACTTTCTCTCCAGTCAAGGAAAATATTTTTGTTATAAAACTCAAGACAGGGGCCCGAGCAATAGCTCAGCAGTAGGGCATTTTGCCTTGTAGGCGGCTGACCCAGGACAGACCTGGGTTCGATTCCCCATGTCCCATATGGTTCTCCAAATCAGGAGCGATTTCTGAATGCATAGCTAGGAGTAACCCCTGAGCGTCACCAGGTGTGGCCCCAAAATCATAAAAACAAGCACATAAAAAAACTCATGATAGATAATATATCTTGATTTAATGAAATACGGGTCACAGTCCTTATCAATTGAAAGTGTTCAATAAAAATAAGATATTTGTCTTGTTTTACTTTCCTACTGTTGATGTTATTCTTATTTTTAACAATATTTCATAAATGAACACAAGTTACCAAGCACAACTCTATCAGCCTTTGGAATAATATAAAATCAATAAAGAAATTATAACTATATATCTCAAAAGACAATTTAATATTGGTACCTAAATTATAAATTAATCATCTCTATCCACATGCTTTGCTCTATTTTAATGATTATAATGCTGTATAATAGTTACTAAATTATTAAACTTTGCGAATTAAATAAAGACCTAAAAATAGATGAGAAATATATTAACTGTTTTATCCCTTTGATTTTAGGATTACTTCACCAAAGATGAAGTGTACTAAAGAGTACCAGATTACTGCTTAAAACATGCTTTCATATGCACTTTAGAAAAAAAATGTCATTTTTATGAATATTCACTCATTTGATATATATTCTGACTTAAAGATTTTACATATTGAAGTTTTCAATAACCTCATGTCACCTTCCTAAAAAGAGCCATCATGATAGTTTTAAAATGTTAACCTTTTTTTTTTTGGCCATACACATTTGTGTTAAGAGGTTACTCCTGGCTTTATACTCAGAAGTCATCTCTGGAAGACTTGGGGGTAAAATGATAGCTTTTAAGTAATGCTACTTCATAGGATGCTAAAAAATGTATATAGATGTTTTGGCCAGGAGATAATACATGGTTAAAACATTGTCTTGCATGCAGTCAACTCTGGTTTAATCTCCTGAGCACTTCTAGGATGATCCTTGAGTAATAAGCCAGGAGAAAACCCTAGCACCACTAACTGTGGCCCAACCACTACAGGTCTTGAGATATATATATGCAATAAGCATATTTGCTGGGATGAACAGATAGATTTTGGGGAAGTACACAGAAGAGGCAAGCCTTGCCAAATTTTTACAAACACACAATAAAAACATTCCAGAAGACTTTATATGCTTCTAATTCTCTAGACTTTTGTAAAAGCATTTTTTGTGTTTATTACCACTTCATAAATGAAAACATGTTTTGAACACTTACAATTGTAGACTTGACAGGAAGATGAAAATAAGAAGTAAAACCTCAAAGTGTAGAGTTTCTGGTTTTAAGGGAATATATATAAGGCAAATGAACATTAAATAAGAGTGGAATACAAATGGAGAGTAAAGCAGAAAATATCCTTTTAGAAAACTCAAGTGGATAAATCCACTTCCAAGCTCATTTTTGCTGTTGGTAGATTTTAGCTACTGCTCTATTTCTGAGCTTCTAATATTCTTGCTGACAACTGGGGCTACTCATAGTCCTTATATGGTTAGTCCTCCCCATCTATAAACCTACAATAGGAACTCAAGCTTTTCCTACTACCATTTATTCTTTTTATTTAATTAATATTTTTTGGCCACACCAAGCAGTGCTCAGGGGTTATTACTAGTTCTTCACTCAGAAATCACTCCTGGCAGGCTTGGGGAGATCATACAGGATGCTGGGAATCTAACCCATGTCAGGTGAGTGCAAGGCCAATCCCTTATCCATTGTGCTATCACTCCAGCCCCATTTATTCTTTAATTCGGTAGAAAGTACTCTTTGCATAAAACATGTGTGCAATTAGGAAGAGCCACAAAAAATAATAGCCATATTTTATAGTCAACTGGTCAACCGCAGCATATAACACTTCCTATTAAAAGAGTAAATTCCATTAAATTCAGGCAATGATTGTTTACAATGTGGCAGAAAATATTGAGGACATTCTTAGCATTCTTTATGCTACACTCTGAAAATTGTCAAGCACTCAACTCTGCTTCCCTTTCTGTAGCACAATTTCATATTCTCAGGCATGCTTGTTTATTATACTGGGCTACCTTAGGGTTCAAAACCAATAGATCATTTTCTTTTCTATTTCTGGTTTTAAAAATATGTTTTCTGACCTTGTATTCATGTCTTTCTTAAATAGCATCTCTAAGAGTCAGAAAAACCATATTATCTCCCAACATTAAGTAAGAGTGGAATACAAACGGAGACAAAAGCAGAAAATATCCTTTTAGAAAACTCCAGTGACACCTATACCCTTCTCAGTTTATAGCAGTGAAATTGAGTTTTATATTCATATTTATATTGTAACAGTTGGCAAACAGAAACATTATTACACAACAGAGGGCCAGTTAAGGCCAGAGAGCCTGTGTTCTTAGTAGTTCAGCAATAAAGTCCATCTCTTGAATGAATTCTGCGAAATGGAACATATGGAACTGTAGTTTATTTCAGAAATTTGCTTCTGCCCAAAGTGCTGGGTTCTTTGTCAACAGATGTCATAAAAATGGCTATTTCACGAAAAGGCTGTTATTCCAAAAAACAATTTATGATGCTCACTTTTTTATTTGCTTCTGAATTTGTTTTATGTGCCTACTGTGTGCTGGTCTCTAAATGGTCTTAAATGTAATAAACATTAATATTGTAATTTCATGACTAAAATCTTAAAGACTATATTCTTAGGGTGTTGGAACATAATACTACTTTCTTTCTCTCCACATATGACCAAATCCAGATAATGTCTGTACTCCTTAAGTTGGAATGCCCTGAGACAATTAAACATGTAGTCTGTGGCTTACTGACAATGGTTGGTGGATATTATGGAAAAATGTTGATCTCCATATTTTAATAATGAAAGATATTGGGCCTAGAGGGACAGTAGAGTAGGTATGGAATTGCCTTGTATGCAGTGACCAGAGTTTGATTCTTGACACTACATGTGGTTCCCTGAGCCCCACCAGAATTTAAACCTAATTACAAAGAGAGGAGTAAGCCCTAAGCATCATTGGATATGGGCACAAGGACTGGAATAAAATAAAAATAAATGCTGTTAATGACAGAATTTTAGTCTAATTATTTTGATTGTCTCACAAACTTATTAAACTTTTCTTGTAACTTTCCCATGCCTAGAAGTTCCAACACAGTATCCCTAGCTACTTAATTAATTCCCTTATACCCCAAGGATGCAGAGATACACAGAAAACTTCCTGGCCTTTGCTGGCAGCTAATGCTTCCCAGCTGTGCTGATATCCACTCCATCTGTTATACAAGCCCCACACCTTTGAGGAATGGAATCCCTGACCAGCTCTGGGTTTTGCTTATTAGGCTAGGAGAGAGAAAATTAATACAGCTCAGCTCAACATAAGGTTTAATTCTGGAGCAAGAGAGAAAATTGGTGGCATAAAGCCAGGCATGTTGTAACATCTTTAAATAGAGCAAGAGACAAGATATGGGTGGATTCCTATAAAGATGTCTGACTCTCTGGGAAATTTGGAAAATCTCTTCTTTTCTCTTTAGTCCTTCCTTTTTTCCTCTTTCTTTTTTCCATTCTTTCTTCCCTCATTTCTCTCTCTCCATCCACTCCCTCTTCTTTATTTGATTATTTTATTTGGAAAGGCTCTCAAGTAGCATTTTAGTATGCAAGGAGATACTCAGGATTTACTTCTGGCTCTGCCTTCATGATCATTCCTATACTGGTGAATCATATGGATTTTGGGGATTGAAAGTATGTTGGCCACATGCAAGGCAATTGATCTACCAGCTGTAAAATCTCTCTGGCCACAAATTGTTTGGGGGTTGGATGACAACTTTCAAAAAGTCAACTGGGACAGGAGGTAATTCAGTACAGAGTCCCAAGTACATGGGCTAATTGTATTCCACAGTGCCAGGGATTACCAAGACAACCCTATTGCTTGGGGATCTCAAGGGCTTCATGTGCATAAATTTTGGGACTTCTTGGGCATATCTAGGAATTGATAGAATGTCTCATGAAATCAATGATCAAATCGGTCCAGGCACATGCTCCCAGACTTACTCATTGACTTTCAATTACTTTCAATTTTGGTATGGTTCTGTCTTCCTTCTCCAGAAGTAACAAGCAATTTATATTTCTATGTGCCCTTTTGGACCACTGCTGTAAAATCTTTTCACTTTAGTTTACATACAAAAAGTACAAAGAATTCTAATCAGTAGTAATGTTGGGAAGAAATGTGAACTGACAGGGATATTTTATGTTTCTGCTGTACTATGTACTGTCACTATCTCTTTAAAAATATCACCAAATTATAAATTAAATTGTGCCAGCTGCATGAGTCTGAATATATTTCATTCGTACTGCTTTAGCACTTACCCCCAAATTTCTCCAAGTGTGGTCCCTAATCTAGCAAGCTGCAGCACTCCTGGAACTTATTAGCAATGCAAATCCCTGATCTCCCACAGAATTAATGAGCACAAAATTCTGGAAATGGGGTTGTGACATGTGCTGCATCAAGAGATCCCGCAGCCTCTAACTAGATCTCTCAGCCTCTACAATTAACTTTGTCTATGTTCAGTTCTAATTGTGTTATTTTCCTGCATTAAGTGTGATATTGGAGGTCTAGTTTATAATCTAGTATATCCCTTCTTCTATCTCTCATTATTCATGCTTACCCCAACATTTGTTTATAGAGATATGTATTTCCCAATTGGCTATGTTTTCTCAAGAGAGTACGCAGTTTACCCTCTACATTTTCTTTAGAACGTTTCTCCTGACATCACCATATTGGTTTTTTCACAGATTTTTACAATTTACAATTTTCAAATTTACAATTTTGCGGATTGTTGTATTTAAAAAAGCCCAAATAGTCTCTTGAATTGTATAATTTTAAAGTGAAACTATATATTATAATTTCAAAATAAAAAATTAAAACTTTTTGTCAGGAACTATAAGAAATTGCTCATAGAAAAATGCAAAATGGGATTAGTATGAGATTTATCACACATACCTTTGATTTTTTTCATGAATAGTCTTTATTTTCCTCAAAAACACATTTGATGTAGGGCATATAGATGTGTGTGTAAGAAGGAGGAAGAATGTTAAAAAGGAAGAAAACAAGTCTTAGAATAAGTGAAAACTGTGAGGAGAGTATAGTTGGTAATATTAGATCCTAAGACAATAGAGACAAGGACCAAGAGGATCAGTCCATGTTAGGAAGCTAGTCACAAGATCCAGGCTACCATAGTTAGGACAGAGAAGGGACCATTATGGCAATGGTAGTTGGAAATGATCGTTCCAACAAGAACTGTGTGTTGAAAGAAGATAAAATTATGCAACTTTGCAAACCACAGTGCCTAAAAGGAAAAAAAGGAGAAGGGAGAGAAGGTAAAATGTCTGCCATAGAAGTGAACATTGTATGACTGAAACTTAATTGTGAACAACTTTGCAACTGTACATATCATGGCAATTCAACTAAAATTTATTTATTAAAAAAGAAAAATGTACATTTATTTCATTTATTCTCATTACAATGTATGGAAACCTTTCACAATATATTGATGCTTTTCATTTCTATTCCTGGACTTTAAAATCATTTTTATTATTTCTCATTTTAAGTATGTGTAAAAAACAAGGTTCATGATATGTTAACATGACCTATACTAAAAGATCTGTAAATAGGATTTGTTCACCTTAAGAAACTGTGTACAAATTGGAATAAATTATTTTAGTATCCAGAAATATGGTGTGAAGTGCAAAGATTCTTATTACCTATTAGATCAAATATAACTAACAAAACAATTACAAAACCAGTTATTTTAGAATGAATATCATTCAATTAACATGATCAATAGTGTTTCTTTTCTGAACATAATTTGCCCCTCAGTGTAACTGTGGAACAAAATTCCTCACATCCTGATATGTTCATGTGAACCTGCCAAGTGCCAAGTACATTCTCTTGCCATTCTTTGAATGGACTGACATGTTTACTTACAATACTTACAGAATTGAACAATTACTTTTTGCTTAAAACATACAGATCAGGAACAGTTCACATTAGCCTTTCTTTACTTCTTCTTACCTCATGGGATAACAGTACAACTCAATGCCAACTCAACAACAACAAACACACCTGTGCAAACACACAGGTACCCTGCAATTGCATGACAAATAGGAGGTCATCCCATTGGCTCCTGGCTTCCAACTCCTAACTTTGGAACCTATTCCTAATTTTTTAAGATTCATTAGAGAAGAATGGTTTTACCATATCAACTGGTTTCAATAAAGGAAAAGAACATCTCACAGGGATAAAGTTGAAAATTCTCAAATGCTTGCCTTCTAGTCTAGTCTCAGAAAAAGGTTGCTGATCCCTGTTCTTTAACATATTATTCAAAATTAGCATACGATTTAAACAAAAAATGGTAAAACTTAAGAAAGTTTCTAGATCCTGGAAAATGCATTCTCTTTCTGGTGGGAAAATGCAATGAAATCGCATAGACAGGTTTGTAGAAAAGTACAAAGATTCTTGGTTCTGAGACAAACAGAAAGTACTGCCAGCATTGTCATAACAAGGATTCATAGAATGGTACAGGATCCTCTCTGACATGCTAACAATAGAATTAACATATTGCACAGTTCCATTGTATCACTTGATTTTTTTTCAGCATAATGTGATTTTATTAAGGGAAATAAAGGAGGGCTAGAGAAATAGTATAGGAAACAGGATACTTTTCTTGCAAGTAGCCAACTCAAGTTTAAATCCTGGCACTACATATAATTTTCTGGGCCCTGCCACCAAAAGTGATCACTGAGTGCAGAGCTAGGAATAAACCCCAAGCACAATCAAGTGTTATTCAAACCACTCACCCAAAAGCAAAGAAATGAAAAAAGAAGAAAAGAAAGAAAGGAAGGAAAGAAGGAAGGAAGGAAGAGAAATGGAGAAGATAGAATGAAAGGCAAAAGGAAAGAAAGGAGGTAGAGGTATAGTATAGGTGTTGAGGTATTTATCTTGCATTTAGTTGACCTCTCTTGGCTCCCTGGCACCACATATGGTCCCCTGAACAGTGCCAATATTTATTCTTGAGAATAGAGCCAGAAGTATGCCTTGTCTATGGCTGGCATGGTCTTAAAATTGACCAGCAATTAAAGGAAAAAAAAAGAGGGGCCAGAGCAGTGGTGCAAACGGTAAGGCATCTATCTGCCTTGCCCACGCTAGCCTAGGACAGAGGGTTGTTGGATCCCTTGGCATCCCATATGGTCTCCCAAACCTGGGCGATTTCTGAGTACATAGCCAGGAGTAACCCCTCAGCATCACTGGGTGTGGTCCAAAAATAAACAAAACAAAACAGTAAACAAGATTAGAGAAGAAACATAGAACACTTCAGTAGGTTTTTGTAGTAGACTAAATCAATAATTAGCTGGAAACAACAATCCCATTTTGGATAACAATCCTAGGTATAGCTTGATGTCATCCACCAAAATGTGAGTCAGTAAAGGAATTTTTAGAAGGACTTTAAGTGTTGTTCCCATATGTGACTTTCTTTTGATATACCAATATCAATATATCTTCAATATCATCAACATCAAGATTGTAGAATCTAGTCATAGAAATCCTGAGCAAAAATTCAGGAATGTGTCCTAGTAGCCATCTTTTGGTTAAAGAGTTGTGAAATAGTCCTACTTACATTGGTAAAAATTCTTCTGCATGGGGCCCGGGAGATAGCATGGAGGTAAGGCGTTTGCCTTTCATGCAAAAGGTCATCGGTTTGAATCCCGGTGCCCCATATGTGCCCCGTGCCTGCCGGGAGCGATTTCTGAGCATGGAGCCAGGAGTAACCCCTGAGCACTGCCGAGTGTGACCCAAAAACCAAAAAAAAAAAAAAAATTCTTCTGCATAGTTGAAGTCACCTTTTTTCTAGTGGGAAATGAGTTAATATCTGTAAGCCACACCTTAGTGAGGGGATATGGCATCTGGAAGCACCAAATGCAATTTGGGGGATAATAACAAATGCATTGAAAAAACAAAACCTCTACTGATGTCAGGGAAGCAAGACTTCTGCTGCTGGAGCAGCATCTATGTTCACAGTGTGCAAAAATGGACTCTTCTGCCATCACAAGCGAGCAATGCTACTTATGTTAATCAATAGACAGAGCTGGTATCTCAGTCTGCATTTAATCTGAGACAATTACAACACTCTTGAGAAAGATTGATCAGTGTATTTATCAATCCTTATACATAAAATCATGATTACTCAGATTTATTTATTTATTTATTTATTTATTTATTTTATTTATTTATGTTTTGGTTTTTGGGCCACACCCGGTGACGCTCAGGGGTTACTCCTGGCTATTCGCTCAGAAGTCGCTCCTGTCAGGCACGGGGGACCATATGGGGAACCGGGGGATCGAACCATGGTCCTTCCTAGGTTAGCTCAGGGAAGGCAGGCACCTTACCTCCAGCGCCACCACCTGGCCCCCTCAGATTTATTAATTTATAAATGCAATCAATTATTCGTTATTAGGAACTCTTGGGAACCCTCTCTCATCACACTTCATGGGAGTTTTGATTCAATGATCAAACAGAAGTGCTCCCAGCCTGAAGGCTTTTCAGAAACTGACCAGAGAAATCCAGTCTTGCTTTCTGTTCAAGGAGTTGGTGATTCTTTGAGTTCAAGGACAAGGACTTTATGTGGGTTGGCTAGATAATTTTTCTGTTATTGATTATAAGTCAGCTATTGTCAGGGTTCACACACAGAGTTTTGTATCCAGTCACAGGGTGGATGAGAGGCATCAAGAGAGACGTTTGAAGTCTCTCTGCCTCATTTGCCCCTCTGCATGAATAATGCTTTCCTGTCAACTCTAGTCAACTCAGATTTTAAAATCAGCAGTCAATGATTTTTTCTGTCATAAACCATTTACTTCTTTGTTCTCTCCTGCTCTCCTAAGCAACATTGATGAGCTCCTGGGGGCGAGGGACTCTTTGCATTTCTGTCACCTAGCTGAGTGATTGCATGAAAAGGAAACTGTTTTTTCCATGCTCTGAGCTCAAATGATTTTGCATATCACATTAGGGACCTTCAAAGGAGACAGATTCATATCACTTTGTTGGAAGGTATTTTACAGTGGAATCTATATTTTACAAATCATGGTGCCAAGGAATCTTGTTAATGGAAAGAACTCAAGATCCCAAAAATTATACATGTGACTGTTGTGTTCTATGAGCAAATTGTGAGGTTCCCTAAAAAGAGGATACTTGGAGACTTAGGAGAAAGGTTTTTATTATCCTTCACTTTCCTCAAATGTCTTCATATCCCAAGAGGCCACACACTAAACTCTAAACTGCATGGATAGCAATGGAGAAATTGTCTTCTAGAACTTTTCTGTCTGTTGCTTTTGTTTCTTTCCTCCCTGTTACCCACACCGTCTTTTCACACTCTTTTCTCCAATAAGTTAATCATCTCAGTGACCTGAATGTATCTTTTTTCTCTATCCCAATCATCTGTGCCATTACCAGAATGAGTTGTAATCACTGTCATTCTGGAAGTCACATCCTGGTCTCCATAATCAAGAAGATTTGGGCAATACAATGGGTCTACACTTAACTTTCAGACCATTTTATATGAAAACATAAAACTTTTGCCCATTTGAGGTTGCTCCATATCAAGCCTGTCTGAGGTGATTATTAGGACATTTTTTTTCTGTTCCACAGCAGGTAGACACCCCACCCTCACTTCTAAATAAGATTTCCAGAGGCTCCTGTTTGCAGTGAGCTAACAAGCATGCTGTGTAGGATAGAAGCTAAGTGAGATGAATCTGATTCCTTCAGCAGCATTTCTCCGTCAAGAACTTGTATGAACAGATCATGCTGCATTCAGGAAATCTGAACTTGTCAATATTGATGGGCAATTGCAGCATGCAACTATGTTCTTCCCTATTTCACAATGGGGTTAATCATTTTCTCCGTGTTTTTAACACAGGTAGTTTGTCACTTGGAACAATTCCCCTCACTTCTCTTCTTGCAGTTTTTGCCAGAGTTTTTGCAAAGACTTAAAAGCATAGTATGTTCAAGCTGCAAATTCTTTTCCTGGGGAAAATTAGATGTTTTCATCTCTGCCAGTCTCCCCATTCTTTAGTGCAATCATAGCCTTTGACATTAGTTTATGGAACTGATTTAATTTTTATTTTAATTTTGAATCTATTTTGCTGACCTCAGGTCAGAGACAATATCAAAGTCTATCCTCTTTGGTGAATTTATTTTTTGAGTCGATAGAAGTAGAACTAAAGAATGGAAATATATAAGAATTGGAGAGAGAGTGCATGAGAGAGATAGACAGACAGGCAGACAGAGACAGAGAGAGACAGAGATAGGGAGACAGAAACAGAGAAAGAAAGCGAGGTCACAGGTAATTCAATATCTAAATCTTTACAAAAAGTATAACTGACTCCAGTGGAATCTTATATTCTGACCAGGTGTCCACCTACCACTGGCTATTTACAATGGAATAGTAAGTTTAATTCTTCAATATGACCATAGTGTTTCACAATCCAGTAATATTTTATCATTTTTCACATAAATAGAAAGGATTGGAAAAAGAAAAGTAGAGATAACCAGTGACAGGAGTTAGCTAGATAGTTGTTATTGAAGCAGTGACTTTGTAATATTTATTTGATATTAAAGCATTTTTATACCAAGTGTATATACTTTATAACAAATATTTGATATAAAATATTTTTCTTTTAGAAAAGATACTAAACCAACATTTTTTACAAATATTTTGGTTTTATCCCTTTCAAATGAGTTTTTTTTTTTTATTGCAACTTTGGCATACTTTCCTCAAATGCAACTGTGTGTTGGTAAAACCCTATGGCACTATCAGTTCCAGGGAAATGAGAAGTTGACATGCCAAAGTCCTGGTCACAATAGGAGATGGCTGAGAATTGTGAAGTAAGGAAGAAAATGAACTTTATTTTTCTCTTGCTATATGTGTGTATATATATGTATATATACATATATATACATACATATATATAGTGATGCCACCAAGCTTCTTTGGGGACTAAAATATTCCCTATGTTTATGGAAATAAAGTAAAAGACATATCATACATTTTTTTGGAGTAGGCACTCAAATTCTCTCATTTCCAAAACAGTCAAATGGTGATTTTAAGGTGACACCAGCAGTGTCAGGATTTACTGCTTATTCTGAGCTCATGAATTATTCCTGACAGAGCTTTTCAAACTATATTTTGTATTAGGGATTGAACTCAGTTAAGACACTTGCAAAGTAAACATTTTACCCAGTATTTTATCTCTCCCTAGTCTAGCTTATTCAAAGATAGTTAATACAAAGTGATAGAACTCTCTTTGAGTAAATTAAAATGTTGATAGAAAAATGTCATGATGTGTGTGGGCCCAGTGATATTTGATTTGGTTATCAAGTCTATTATCTAGAAATTATTTATTTTTTCCAACAGAAAGGATGAAAATTAGTGCACTTTTAAATAGAATAAGTAGCTAAAATTAACAGTATTTTTTTCAATTTCATATTTAATTTCATATTTTTACTTATGTAAAACATCATCAACTCAGCCTTTATTATGCATGTAAGATTACATAAAGTGCTTATATATTATGCATTTCCAGGAATTGAAAAAAAATAGTACAGTTGGTAGGATGTTTACATTCCATAAAGACTTTATTCCATAAAGATCTTATGGAACCCCAAAAGATTACCCAGCCCTCTTGAGAGTGACCTTGAATACAGAACTAAGAGTAAGTCCTGAGTATCACTGGACATGACTCTCCAACAAACAAATATATATAAACACACATTTTCAGTCCAGGCTAATTGTGATTATTCTTATTATGTTGGTTATGAGTGGGGCCTGGAAGCTTTATTTTAAGAATGTATCTTGGTGATTCTGGTACAGGATTGTATTGTATAAGGGTATTTCTTTAAGATATTGTATCTTGTAATGCATACACAGTATATGTGTATATGCATATGTGTGTTTGTGTGCATAAGATAATTATAATGAAAGACCTTCAAGTTTACAAATAAGTAGTTTTATTTTGTTTTGCAAAGAAAGTTGATTATATATTAAGAAATTTATGTTTTTAAATAAAAGCTAAAACTCTAATGACAGGATACTTGGAGAGAGAACATGAATGAATCAGAAATTTTAACAGGCAGGATCTCGAAAGTGTACAACAACAGATGAATGTATAAAGAAATTGTGATATATATATATATATACACACACACAGACACACACAACCACACACATATATACAGTGGAACATTATTCAGCCATTAAAAAGATAAACATTTTCATTGTATAAAACCATATGCTGTCATTTAAATAAAATTAAATCTAAAGGATAAGGATAAATAATGGGTGATTTCACTCATGTGAAATGTAAAAGAGTAATGTAAAGGAACAGACAATGACCAATAAGGAAAAATAAAATCCTAGGGTCCACCCACAGAATTGAATTTACCAAGTAGAATTGAGTGGGGATTGAGGTCAAATGAGAAAGAAACTAGAGGCAGTGTTAGAGAGATACTAGCCTTATGGTGACAAGAGTGGTGTAGTAATGCTGCATACATTAGAACTAATATTAATATCATTACAAATTGTGATAGCTCATTATTAAAAATGAGGTGTGGAACAGATGGAAAAATGATCGAAAATTCTGCCTCATACATTGTGCAGTGATAATATTGAATATAGCACTTAGAAATTTTCCTGAAGTTGCTCACAGTCTGGTAAAGGAAGATTTGATATATAAGGCGGAGATGGAGAAGTCAAAAAGAGTGGTGGGTGATCAGGCTGGGAGTTAGAAGATGCAGGTATTTGCAGAATGAGACCACTAAAGAAGAAATTGAGATAAAGACAGTCTCCAAAAGAATTAATACTCAATTGTGTCATTTGTTGGTATCGTTTTCACGCTGTCAGTGGCAATAATATTCTAGAAGCTATTGACTTATATGAGTGAATATAAAGAAAAATGAATGAATATTGATATATTTTATACGTGTGTCTTGTAATCAGAACCGTGAAAGCAATTGGAAGACACTCTAGGAATGAGGAAAGGTTATTTTTATTTTATTTTGCTTCTGATGAATTGTCAGAGACAATACTGGAATAGGTTTGAAGAAAAGGGAGAAAGAGAAATTAAAAACTGGAGAAGTGAGCACTTACAAGGCAAGGAGACATAGAAGAAATGTGATCAAGATGGCTCTGAGGTAGAGAATCTGACCTTGGAATGTTGGGCATCAGAAAGCTAAAGAAGAGGAATGACTACTTGACACTTTGAAGGTAGGAAGGGAACCGAAAAGGAAGAAAAGTGAGATATAAGGAAAATGAGTTCTGTCCTGTTGGCTGCCTCCCAAGAAATCCACTTACACTCACCTTCTATAGTTGGTAAAGTATGTCAATGTGGCAATGTGTTTTGAAATGGTTAGTTCTTTTCCTGCCTCAGAGAATGAGAATGATCTGTGATTGAAACTCAATCTGGCTAATCCCCTCTTGTTGGTAAAGAAGGAGTAAGTCAAACTAAGGCGCATTGGAAACATGTGGCTCATTGAGGACATTTATCTGGCCCACTGGGTATTTTCACCGTTGTTGTCTGTCCTGCTTACCAGTTGACTCATCCCAGGATCACAATGTGCATGTATGAAATGTGCACTGCACTATGCAACTCCCCTCCTTCTCTCTGTCTCTTGACTCATTCACTCAGTCTCATCAGGGAGGGGTCCTCAAACTAAGGTCCGTGGGCAACTATTGTTCATATATATTTTTTAAAACTATAGTCCAGGGGGCCGGGCGGTGGCGCTGGAGATAAGGTGCCTGCGCTAACCTAGGACGAACCGCAGTTCGATCCCCCGGTTCCCATATGGTCCCCCGTGCCTGCCAGGAGCGACTTCTGAGCGAATAGCCAGGGGTAACCCCTGAGTGTCACCGGATGTGGCCCCAAAACAAAAAAACAAAAAAAAAAAAACAAAAAAAAAACAAAATAAAACTATAGTCCAGCTTTCCAACATTGTGAGGGACTGTGAATTGACCCCCCTTTTAAAAATTTGAGGATCCTTGGTATGTAATCAAGATTTGGGCATATATATAAATATAGATACAATATATAAGTATATGTATTTATATATAATTGATATCATTGCTTAAGGTGTTCCTGGGAGTTTTTTCCTTTGGAATTAATCATTTTTTCCCTTGAACTTTGTAATATGAGAACATGATGTTTGAAAACAAGGATCACATCTTGTTACCATGTAGTAGAACTAAAAAATCATTGAGATCTTTGCATGAAAGAGGAATCTGGGTCTAATGGCAACATCAAATCAATCAAAGCATCATTTATTATTTGGAGAAAGATTTATGTTCATTGTATCAGTAATAATTATTTGAGTTTTCTAATACTTTTATGAAAAATAAATATGTAACTATAGGAAAATTTTTCTCTATTTTTTTTTTTTTTACTGAAGTAAAAAAGGAAGTCATCTGTTCAGAGTAATAGATGCCCGGTTGGGTTTTTCAAATTGAAATGTGGAAAATATTTGGAGCTCCCACTGTGGGTTGATATTGAGAATAACAACTAATCAAATGAGTTAAAGAAGGGCTAAAACAAAATTATACTTCAAATGATAGTGGAAGAACCAGGTATGGCATGAATGATTTTGCAATATTTCCGTCCTCCCTGGAAGAGGAGACAAAAGAGAAAGGCGAGTTGAATGTGGATTCTGGAACAGGGTTTCAATGAGAAATTAAGAGGTAAGAGTATAAACCAGGAGGAAAGAGTTTTGTGAAAAGTTCAATCAGTAGTCATTATTCCAGACAGTGTTGTTACCTCATGCCACCTTCTTCAGTCTCATGCCATCAGTGCTACAATAAAAATAAGAATATCACCTAGTTCCTAGTTCTTTGCTTTTTTTTTTATTTTGGTAAGATGAACATGAGAGGATGCTTAGAATTGATATGACATGGCATCTAATATCTTAATCATCTTATAAAATATGTGGTGGTAATTAAGCCTTCAGCTCTTCTGCAAGACAGGAAGGGGAGCATAAAGGATACAGATACACATAAAAACACTGCCAAATGATTTCTCTAAGCAAGATACATATTTTTTTCATCAGCAAGATGTATGAAAATTTGACTTAGCATGCATAGGTAAGTTTCTCCCAAGATGAATTATGCAAAATGGAAAAATATTCTATAACAAAGCAACCTATGCAGCTTAACAAGACAAAATCCAAATAAATTGACTGCCAGCGGCACCCACTTATTATTTTCCAAGAGCTCATCTCCCCTTATTCTCTTAGCCAGCAGATGCTCTTTATTTAGCTAGGGTCAGCCAGCTGTTGCAGATTAGTTACTCACTTTTTTACTGACCTGGGTAGAAAGACATACACAGAGGAGTGAATGAGCTTGCCAATAACCAGCTCTCCGTGCATCTTTGGGTCAGTTTCAAAGGCTACAAATACTTATTGCATCAATGCTCCTCTAAGAAGCATTTAGCTACTTCAGGTGTTTTAATGAGAAGATTGAATGAATAGATTTCATGGGAGATATTGCTAACAATGCAGACTCTTGGCCCTCACTCCAGGACAACTGGAGCAGAAACTAGTTTTTAATCTGACTAGCAAGGCTGTGCAGTCCTGTTGCTGGAAGACATACTTATTTCAATAGTTTGGTTGAAATCCTCTCAGGTGTTAGGCAAAGAATTCGTTTTCCCAAAAGGTGTTCACATTTCCTTGTTGTCTTTTCCTGATATTACATGGGCTTTTCTAGAGAAGGCTCAGCCTCCTCTATCAGTCTCATATTGTGTTTGATGAAAACCAGCTACTGTCAGCATTACACTGCTTCAGACTACTTTGATTGAAGAGCAACAGAGCTCTAGACTCTAGAGTAGTATCAACTTGGCGGCCCAACAGCATGGGTTGGTTCCAGGCGCTGCCTCATAGAATCTAAAAGGCCAAGGACAAATTAACCTAACTCTATGATGGTGCCACCTTCCTGCACCTCCTATTTTATCCTATTTTATCTACTGGCCTAATTTACAGCTATTTTTCTGCTTTTGGGTTCTTAGGAATACCTTTAATTCTGCCAGTTATTTTTCTTGCTTTCTTCCAATTTCTACACCTCAATACAAGTTATTTTACATTTTTATGTACATACTTTATTATTATTTCTCTTATTAGAATATCAACATTTTTTTTGGTTTTTGGGCCACACCCAGTGATGCTCAGGGGTTACTCTTGGCTGTGCACTCAGAAATCACTCCTGGTTTGGGGGACCATATGGGACACCGGGGTATCAAATCATGGTCTGTCTTAGGTCAGCCATGTGCAAAGCAAAAGTCCTACTGCTGTGCCACTGCTCCAGCCCCGAGAATATCAACATTATTTTGATTTCTGGAATTTCTACACCAGCTATACCCTGTCCTTTGAAATTAGTACCAAAACAATAAAGTATATAATAAGGGAAAATAATAAAATGATACTTTCATATATATTTATGGTTTCAATGATGGGTTGCTGCTCAGAGAATTCAGTAAAAGCTAATTATGACTTTTGTGTTATTTGTTACCACCCAAAATAATTTTTAATGTGGCGCCCACTAGTCTATTAGAGGAGTGCTCTGATTATTCAAAACTGTTATGTACCACAGTATCCATAGTTCATAGGAGCTCTAACAGAAGATAGAATGGTAAACTCTGTGATCTAAGAAACAAAAGGAAATGCTCATGGGATCATTTGCATATAAAGTAGAGCCCTACTCAATACTGAAATCTTGTATGCTCACTTTCTATAAGGTAGGTAGAAAACTTGGGGGGAGAAACTCTTTTCAGACATGTAACTGACCAAAAATGTAAAGTTCTCAGGATAGTTCCAGTAAAGGAAGTTCTGGGAGAAACAGATTCAGGCAAGATGAAAGACTTTTTTCAGTAGGTCTGGAATATTAAGTGACTTTCTCTTCTCCTTGGCAAGTACCTTCAAGGTATAACTCAACATCATTATTTCTAGTTTATTGAGTGGGAGAAATGCTCCCAACGCAGAATGACTCATTCTCAGAGTTAAAGACGACCCTTTAGCAATTCTCTTATCTTGAGAATTTGGGAACTTGGTAGTTTCTTAACCAAGAAAAAGCTAATTTTCATTTTCAAATAATGGGACTCTTTTTTTTTTTTTTGTTTGACAGTTGTAAGCAAAAGTTAAATAATTATGGAGGTTTCAAAATAATTTGCAATTTTATAGTTATTGAAGACCTTTGTATAGGAATTCTGTAATAAATAAATGTTATTGTTTGGAGATAAGGATCAATTTTGAGATTCAAGTAACCAGTATTGTGATGCTGTTAAAAATTGCACTCATATTGGTCTGTGAAACTCAGATATTAGATTATCAAGAATAATTCTAAGCAGACAGAGTCAAAAATGTTTGCTCTGATTTTCGAGGCTATGTTATAAGAAGTAACTGAACGGCTTTAAAAGGAGTTCTGAAGAAGGAAATATGCCAATATTTCACTGCTAATGTGTTCACTGTTAATATGAATAGATAATGTGAGGTCAGGATATCTGGCAGCTAAGAAACAAAATATTCAAAAGGCACTCTCCTAATGATGGCTTTATAATTAGGAAAGAATGTAGAGTCCATATAGGACATCAAAGTTAACACATGTAGCTAGAATTTTAATAGTCACTTCCTAAGCTACCATTGAACTTATGGCATTGGCCCAAGACTTCTTTTGCAGTGAGTCTTTGTATCTCAAGCCAAGTTTCTTGACAGATTTTAAATTCTGTGTTCAGGAAAAATTTATAAACTAATGATGAATATGAATCCTTTTCTATGCAGTTTTTATAATTCTCTTGATCTGTTAATCCCAACTCCAAGCTGCTTCCATTCTTCTGGGAAGGTCATATATTATTCCAATGCCTTTTCCCTCTCTAGGGAATTTTCTATGACCATTGAAATCATAATTCAAATATCACCTTATCCAGGTCCTTTTTTACTCTTCCCACTCTGTTTGGCAAGGTTACTAATGATTCCCAATGCTCTATTCTACCACTTTCTGGTTTATTATGATGACTCAAGATTTATCATGGCGCTATTTAATTCTTTCTGTTATGTTTAGAATCCTTTTCAGAGCTTCTTCCTATCTGGTCAATGTCCAAAATTGGTTAAATGATGGACTAGACCTATAAATATGATAATGTAATCACTGTGAATTCTTAACTCCAAAACCAATTAGTATATTTGTTAGACAATCAGATATTGTCCTGCAAAGTTATCCTTTTGCAAGCCTGTGGCTCCTGTGAGGGTTGTTGCCAAGCAATGGTTGTAAGAATAACAATGAAGGACCAGCTGAGGATTACTTTCTCCCTACTGACATGAAACAAATCCTTTGAATTGTGTAAAAAGACAATGCAAACAGAAGTAATTCTTTAGCTCCATAAATATGTGCTTATCATGAGTTGGTCTTTGCAGGCTTAATGGAAAATGTATGAGCCCTACTTCTATTAAATACCTTGAGCTAAGAGCTGGTTACATACTTTCACTAATAAGATTTATGAAGTTTCCTTAAAAATAAGATATCTAATGATTGCTAATTGAAATAACTGCAAGTTAGACACTACATGACCATGTTTAGAAGTGGAGATCTGAGATTGAAAGATGCTTGATTGTTCTTTTCTTTCTTCCCCTCATTCCCATTCCTTTGTTGCTGTTATGGTAGTGTTGGTGTGGTACAATTTCTTTTGGCATCAAGAATCATGGTGGTCGAGTCAGCGATCAGAAATGTGGAGGTGATGCCAGAGATTAAATTCAAAGCCACACCCAAGAAAATCATGTGCTTTGACACTGAGCCACATTCCTAAGTATCTCAATTGATGCTTTACAAATCATGTCAAATAGCTTATATGTAAAATCAACAGGGAGCATTTCCAAAAAGATAACTCATACCCTAGTGTATATAGTCTGTTTTCAGAAGAGCAGCAACTGGGTGAATTGAAAGAACCAAAATTATTTCTTAATGTTTTGAAAGTTGAAACTCTCTAAAGCAAGGCACCAGAAAAATCCAGTGTCTAAGGAAGACTTACTGGTAATTTTCTGGTTTACATGCTTTATTATGAGTCTTCCTATGATAGACAATAGAGAAGGAGAATAAATGCAAGCTAATGTTTCTTTTTATAAGAGCAATAATGCTTTACCAAAAGCTCTATCTATCTAAAGTCCCACTTTCTGCTACCATTGCACTGGGGCTGAGGATTTTAACCTAGCATTGGATGAAGGATACAAATTGTCTATCTACTACATTCTGCTCATACTAATGAAGTAAGAAATGAGACTGGACTAGTAGTGGTAATATCATTTCTAGCGATCTTAATCTGAGAGGGAGATCTAAGAAACAAAAATAACAGAGTCTATTAGTAAACAGATAAATAAAACTACTGTTCCAAGTAAGCAGAATGAATGAAACCCAGTCAAAAGCAATTTGGTATCATCTTTTTATTCTCTTTTAAATTACTATTTTAAAGGCTGTACTTAAAAATTTGTTATTAAATGAGTTTAAGTCATACAATATACAATACCCTAAATCAGTGCATGTTTCCTGCCACCAACGTACCCAGTTTACCTCCATCTTCTTCCCTTCCTGGCTTTGGGCAGACATTTTACTTTGCTTTCTTTCTTGCCTTTTTTTTAATCCCTTTAGGCAGTGTGGTTTGCAATACTGTTATTGAAGTAGTATCATTCATCTCACTTTATCTTTTTTTAGCACACAGCAGAGTGGTTATTTCCAACTATAATTGTCATAGCAGTCCCTTCTCTGCCCTAACTACATTGCTCCACTGTTTGTCCAGGAACAATAGAGGTGGGAAGGATCTACCTACAAAGAGTAGGAGGAACAGTTTATGGTAGGAAGTTTGCCACAAAGAATTAAGGTATTATCTTATAGAAGCAGAATTCACAGAGAAAGCATCAAAAGATGAGGGGCTTTCCAGCAAGACAAGAGCTTGAGAAGGTGCTGAACTCTATTTGGTAAAGATTTCTCAAGACCTGAACAGAAGACCATTGATATTATTGTAAAAATTCTTGTTGTTCCAACCTGGAAGAACTCTCCTCATTTTCCTGCTAGTTATTATCTTAACTCAGTCATAAGCTCCCTAATTGGAAGCCTATATGTAATGTATTATCAGTACAAAGGCCAATTACTTACTGCACTTGTTCACATCAATCAACATTCATTTTTAGAGATTATTATGTGTTCTGTGTATTATACTTTAATTATGTAAATAATTCAAGACTTCATCTCCAATATTTGGGGATATTTATTCTGTGTCAGGCACTAAAACTAAGCACTAATTTTTTTGTATATAAATATCTAATATCTATTCAATCTTTTCAATTTATGACATACTAAACATTAGACACTTTATCATCTCATTTTGTCATTGAGGAAACATATTTTTACTATAAATAGCTGAGATACCTAGCTTTCAGACACACAGTGCTGATCTGATCTATTAATCCATCACTTGAGGGCTAATCATAAAGAAAGGCCACAAAAATTGACCTCACGTTATGGGAGAGAAATGAACAAATAGGTCAGCTATAAAACAACAATCATGAATATAAGATAGATACAAAGAATGTTTATGGAAGAATGTGTAAGAACAATGAAGATTTTCCAAGCAACTGAAGCTTGGAGCACTAAATGAAGTGTCTGGTTGCAAAAAATCAAATCATAAACTTGACAATAAAAAAACCCAAACATAACACAGATCTTTGGTTGAAGGTTACCTGTTCCTGGAAGATGAAAACACACACATATATATTTTTTTTGGGTTTTTTTTTTTTTTTGGGTCACACCCGGTGATGCTCAGGGGTTACTCCTGGCTATTCACTCAGAAGTTGCTCCTAGCAGGCATGGGGGACCATATGGGGAACCGGGGGATTGAACCAAAGTCCGTCCTAGGTTAGCGCAGGCAAGGCAGGCACCTTACCTCCAGTGCCACCGCCTGGCCCCCAACACACATATTTTTTTAACCCATAAAAAAAAAACAAATTCACAATTCAGGATGAAGGACGTAAATCCAAGAAAGGCCATGTTCCAAAGACTTCAAATGTCATGCAAAGTATAAGTTAAATTATTTTTTGAGATGTAAGATGAGAGTCATAGTAGAATGTAAAATGAGTTAGCATCTATAGGTTTATTACATTAGAGGGTCATTGGAAAATGTATGATAGGTAAATAAATAATGATGAGACTAGCAATGGGGATACTAATTAACATACTTGGAAATCCAAAGACTTGGAATTGAGGAGGAGAAATAAAATTAGATAGAATTGATTTGAGAGGCTAATGAACACACTAAATAAATGTCTAGGCTGACTGCTAAAATTCAAACTTGAATGAAACTTAACTTCTCAACTTATACCCTCTCTGTTTTTTGGAAACTCTATCTCTGTACTTGAGCTTTTGGCTGATTTTGTAAATATGAAGATTTATGACTTTATTTCATGCTATTTTGTATATTAGTTTAACATACATTGACCATTGTCTTTTCACATTACTGTACAATTAATGTAAACTCCTTAAAACAGTCATTAGCCCAAAAGAAGGAAAAGATATGTTGGAGACATTTGTGAAATGAAAACTTTATGTACTTTTTCCCTTATCCTCAAAATGGTAAAGTGTACTTATTCCCTTGTTATCAAGCTGTGTCCTAAAGCATATTTAATTCTCTAAAATGAAACTCAGACTGTGAAACTGCAAAATATTAGCCTTGTTTAGAATTGCAAATTTGTATAGAAAGTAAAAAAAATGTAATAATTCAATTCAGTATTTATATTTGTGTGGTCCTTTGAGGTTTTATAGATGCATGGTATAATGACTTTGTAAATAGCATTCCAGAACAGAAAGTATGAAAGAATAAACATAATTTATTTTTTCTTATTATTAGTACCCCACTCTTATAAAATGTATAGAGTGACAAATAATTCAGTCCTCTAGGACTACTGATTTATGATTAAATTTATCATTACCCTAAATTTGGTTATATCCTGTATTTAAATTTACTAACCTCTAGGTTCTCAATGCTGGGACAATTTTAATTTGTTTTAAAACAAATATATGACCATGCACTAAGCAAAGTTTTATTTCTGACTGTGTGTTGGAACCAAATTTCATTAGATTTATATCTTGTTCCTCAGTGGTTTAGCATGGAAAACTTCAGAAGAAAACTTTGCTCAGGGACATAAGAAGTAAGGTTTTCATGACCAGGAAAAAAATCAGATAGAAAAGAATTAATTTTTGTAGTGTATTGTCCCAGTTGACTCTTGTATTTTACTTGTAAGATTAGATATTAGGAAGGAAAATTGATTTTAATTAGGGAATAGGAGGTATGAAGACTAATTAGATTATTCCTAAAAAGATCCTAACAGCAATGACATAGATTTGACCTAAGAAATATGGAACTGTATGGAGAGTCATGAACATATATGAGGAAGTATTTAAAAATCAAATCAAACAATCAGGGGACTGATTGGATAAACAGCTTGGGTAAACAAAATAAAGTCATGTGTATACTTACTATTATGTAGAAGATCATGATATCCAAAATATAGAGAACATAAGAGAAAAAATAATCTTGGGATACAAAGTTTAGCATAGCATGCTTTATTATTATTTTTTGTTTGTTTCTGGGCCACACCAGCCGCACTCAGTTTACTTCTGGCTCTGCACTCAGAAATCGCTCCTGGAAGACTCGGAGAACCAAAAAGGGCTCCAGGGATTGATCCTGGATCCTTCCCATGTCGTCAGCATGCAAGGCAAATGCTCTATTGCTGCACTATCACTCTGGCCCCCCAATTTTTAGCTTATTGAATTATATGAGTCTATATCAGATTTAGTCAGAAGAGTTAAGTAGATAATGGTAAGGATAAATTGAATAAGACTATAAGCTAAAGGAATGGATTGACATTTATTGGTCTAGGGAGTGTATAGTTTGGGAAATATAATTTGTAAAGAACAATTGAAATATCTCAAAGTAAAACAGTGAGGTGGAAGAATTCTGGATTGGGGATACATCTTGCTCAAATGCTAGAGAATTCAAAGTAGCAGATAAATTCTTAAGTGGAGGAATATGTGCTGTGAAATATGCAAGGAAGACAAAGACTTGAAAAACCCTTTGCATATATCTAGCTGTGATCAGGGGTTGCTCCAGACTCTGTGCTCAGGGATTGCTCCTGCCAGACTCTGGAATATGGGATGCCAGGAACTGAACTCAGGTTGTCCATGTTCAAGGCAAATATCCTCCTTGCTGTTCTTTTACTTCAGTCTCCAAAAACCCATTTTTATACTTTATTGAAGGCAGTTTTAGAGAAATGCTAGATGTGTCTGTGGAGTAAGCCAACTCATTAATTCTATTAATTCTAAGATATGGATTTCCAAAGAATAAACCCAATTTCCAAAACTTCTGATGAAAAGAGGGGGAGGGAAGAGTAACATTTTAGAAGAGACAGCTGTCAGCTTTCAGATACATGAATACTTTTTGAATAGGAGCCAAACTATTTCTTATTAGGCTCTGATGGAAAGAAGCAAAATAAATTACAGCTGCCACCTTTGTTATTATTGTTAGAAATGAGGAAGAAAACTCATGGAATTGACTTGGTTGTTTTATTATTCTCATAATGGGAAAGAAGATCTTCTCAAAGAAAGTGGAAACACATCAACCAAAAGGGAAAAAAAAAGCTAAGTCTTATTTTTGGAAAGCCCATATTCAGGAGTGTTCTGGGCTTACTCGTTACTCTGCACTTGGGAACCACTCCTGGCAGGACTCAGGGGTCCCTATGGGGGTCCCTATGGGTTGTTGAGACATGAGCCCAGGTCAGCGCTTTGCAGCCTGCTCTTCTATCTCTCTTACTCCAGTTTTACAAATTTTTCATTGGGTTCTCTCTCTCTTTTTTTTTTTTTTTTTGTGGTTTTTGGGTCACACCCGGCAGTGCTCAGGGGTTACTCCTGGCTCCATGCTCAGAAATTGCTCCTGGCACGCACGGGGGACCATATGGGGCACCA
Organism: Crocidura indochinensis; assembly: GCA_004027635.1. Classification (NCBI taxonomy): domain Eukaryota; kingdom Metazoa; phylum Chordata; class Mammalia; order Eulipotyphla; family Soricidae; genus Crocidura; species Crocidura indochinensis. The sequence goes on along the minus strand of PVKC010008264.1, from coordinate 2,302 downwards.
GGATTCGAACTGATGACCTTCTGCATGAAAGGCAAACGCCTTACCTCCATGCTATCTCCCGGGCCCCACTGGGTTCTCTTAAATGATGGTCACTATCAACACCTGCATTTTCTGTGCGCACATCCCATTCAACATTTCCAGGTGGGAAGACCATGTTTTCTCTGTGGTCGCAGATTACAAAAACCATGTCACTTCCAAAAACACTGTTGGATTTCTTTTGCTCATAGATGTCAGTCACTTACTCTGTTCTGAGACCCCAGACCATGAACAACTCCCAGTCAGCTGTTCCTCTTTCATTAGAATTCCATAACAAAATACTACAGAGTATTTGTGACAAGAAAAATCTGTTTTCTTATCACTTTGCAAACTAGAATTTATGTTCAAGGTCTGTGATGTCTCTTCTGTGACAAACGAGGGCTGTCCTCTTCCCATAGCTAGAACACCTGTGACCATGGTGTCATTTCCCTATATTTATATTTTTTAAAAAATTGAACCAGACCTAAGATAACTACTGGATATTATTTAGGCATCAGTTTTGGCTTCAGAGCTTGGGGTATTGCATATTATGTGGTGATAGAGATGGGACTCAAGCTAGCTATGTGCAAGTTTTATCCACTATAGGAGCTTTCTTGTCTTGCTCATTTTATTATAAGAATACCAGTAAAATGAAATTATGAATCTAGAGCCCGGGAGATAGCATGGAGGTAAGGCATTTGCCTTTCATGCAAAAGGTCATCAGTTCGAATCCCGGTGCCCACATGGTCCCCCGTGCCTGCCAGGAGCAATTTCTGAGCATGGAGCCAGGAGTAACCCCTGAGCACTGCCGGGTGTGACCCAAAAACAAAAAACAAACAAACAAACAAAAAAAAAGAAATTATGGATCTATTCCTTTTGGGGGGGTACACCCAGAGATGCTCAGGGGTCACTCCTGGCTATGTGCTCTCAGAAATTGCTCCTGGGTTGGGGACCATATGGAATAACAGGGGATTAAACGGTGTTCCATCCTGGATCAGCTGCATGCAAGGCAAATGCCCTACAACTGCTCCATCACTCTGGTCTCATAATCTGGTCCCAGATTATGGACCTATTCTAAAGCTCACATTTCAACTTAATCACCCTCTTAAAGACCTTTTCTCAAGTACATTTATATTCTGGAGTTTAAGGGGTTTAAACTCAAAATAGGATTTTGGGATGTGGGTGACACAAAAATAATTGTGAGCAAAGATCATAAAAAATTGAGATTCACAATAATTTTCCACTTAACTGTCCCAACTGAAATCTCAATTCATGAGTGAGGGGCCAAACAGAGATCATACTTTTAAGAAACAGAAATAAAGAAACAATAAAAGCCTAAAGAACTGCCTTAAACTGCCTGTTTTACTGAATCTATGAATTATAACTGGAAAATTAGCACATTCTTCAATGTAAAAATATCTTGTTCTTTCTTAATAAAAATTCCTTTTACTTTCATGCATTCCAGTTTCTTTTTTTTATTATTTTTGTGCGCACCTTCTTTGTTGAATTAAAAAATGCGAACATGCATATCCTACCTTATTTTTGCTAGGTAAAAGCTAAACACAAGAAATAAAGAATTTTAATTAGGTCGAGGGAAAAGAAAGAAGAAAGAAGACAGGGTTGAGAGATAGGAGAAATAGATTTTTTTCTACTGCCCAAACTTGCCAGAAAGAAAACAGTAGCCTAAAGACAATATTATGCCAGAAGTTTCTATTACTTCTCTTTTGTTACTGATTCTACCTTTTTAATATGGACAATAAATTGTGCTGGGAACTTAGGGAAAAAGTTAAGGTAGAGGGAGTAGAGCATAAATTTAAAAATGGGTGAGAATTCAACTATCACACATTGTGAAATTTCTGAGTAAAAGATATAACTTGTTTCCTTCTTTGGGGTGGGGACCGTGGCTCAAATTCCAAGAGGCACTTTGACCTCTGTCATCTTTGTCCTGACCCTGCAGATATTTTACTGTATTTTAATCGAAACTCCAATTATACTTATTTTTCACTACAGCTATATTGCATTACAATGCAGGGTTTTTTTTTTTGCATCTCCATGGTTACAGATGTTGCTTATCATTCTTGCTATGCTTAAGCTTCAACTACAACAGTAAGTTCCAAGCTGTTCTAATAGCCTTTACTCTCATACTCTCATTCTTCTTTCTGCCCTGTCAGAATGATATTTCTAAAACATAAATCTCACCCTGTCGTGTGCTTATTCCCTCGGTGAGCTCATTCAGTTTCATGGAGGCAAATTTGATTTAGATATTAAGGTCACTAACATTTTTTTT